>WOVY01011330.1:0-258989 GCA_013436015.1 Rhipicephalus annulatus | reverse complement strand
TTTTTTCTCCTCAGACATGTCTGGGTCAGCGTGACGGAATAGTCGGGTCATTTCTTCTGTGAAAATGGCGACATTTTCATTTGGTAGTGAGCTGACCCGGGTCTCTAATAAAGCAGCGGCCCTCTCTTTGCGAGCGACGCTCGCGAACGTTTGCAGGAATGCGCCGCAGAAAACATCCCACGTTCGGAGCGTGGACTCTCGATTTTCGAGCCAGGTCCTTGCGGTGTCTTTCAAATAGAAGAACACACGATGCAGCTTTTCGTCATGGTCCGAGGGGTTGAGGGCGGCCACACGGTCGTAGTTTCTAGCCAGGACTCTGGGTCTTCAAACGATGACCCATGGAAAATTGTTGGTTCCCTGGGGTTGATGCATGACCATCGTGGGCTGGGACGCTGCGGTTGTATTGGTCGCTGCAGTTGCGGTCATGGCCTTGGTCCTCCGCGCCTTGTCTTGTAGAAGCCCGTACTCCGGTGGTAGCCCTTGCTGTCGCGGCTTATTCGCTGCTCCTGGTTGGCGTCGGTGTCTTTCTCCGCGACGTGGGCTGGGTTCACGGCTTGACGGGGGCGTCCGGTACATGAACGAAGCAGCACATCCACCAGATGTCACGGGGTCGTGACCTGGCCGAAGACAGAGACTTCGTGTTGGGATTTACCGGTTATTTGGGCGAACCTGTGCGCGGTAACGGAAAGTCCAAATACAGCATGCAGTCTCGCACAAGATAGCAGTCTCGGGACTGATAGCAGCGAACGGAGCGTCGGCCTTCGATCAACAACTGACAGGGGCGAAGCGCGTCGGCATTTATACTCTTGCCGTCGAATGTTCTAGCGTTATCGCTGGCGGTGGCGTAGGTTCCAGAACAATCTGTACCGTTCGCACAGTGGGCGTGATCTTATCGGAATGATCTACTACAGTCCGGAACCTTCTCGAAAACTGCAGGCGCGGTTTGCGCTGAGAATCGTGTGGTGTTTTGAGACGATAACAAAAACTTGGGAAATGGAACGTGGCAATATCAACGATCTTTTCTGATGTTCTTACTACGGAAGCCTTTATTTCTTTAAGCTTGAATCAAACAGATTGATCTTGCTTGTAGAGTGTTTTGTTTCGGTGGCCATTTTTCTACCAGAGAAATTTTTTCAGCCATAACCGCAAGTGAGGATTTTTGGACAGCCTGTTTCGCTTTTCAAATCGATTAGGCGTTTCGAAATTTCACCTTGTTGTGCCAGGATTTCAGTAAGCAGTTTTTTATTGAGGCCGGGATTCAGCTCTACATCTCCACAAAGCATAAGTTTGCAAGCATAAAAGCAATCATACACAATACAGATGCACGTTTGTGGGCATGGCACAACAATAAAAAAACCTATTACTAGAAACGTACGCCACTGTGTTTGCTGCTAACCTGGATAGCAAAGGCAACAGACATGGTTAGCATTGATGTTTTGCTCCCTTCACCATGCCCACTAAGTGAAAATGTTGCAGGCCACGCTTTATAGTCTGCGCTGAGGCTGACGTCACAGGCAGAAGCGCCATGAAGCAGTCGACGAGCGGGAGACTATACAGCACGTGCCTTAGGTTCAGGCATGCGCGGTGGTGCGGTAAGTGGTGACGAGGCAGGCGAGGGTAGGAATAATGGGCTTCTGAGGACAGACGGACTCGAAGAAAGCACTACCAAGCAGGAAAAGCCTGGATAGCAAAGAGAACAGACATAGTCAGAATTGCAGTTTTGCTCACTTCGCCATGTCCACTTAAGTGAAAATGTTGCAGGTCAGGCTGAGACTGACATCACAGGAAGGAGTGCCATGGAACAGTCGACGAGGCGCATATATACAGCACGTGCCTTGGTTCAGGCATGCGCGGTGGTGTGGTAGGTGATGATGAGGCAGGTGAGGGCAGGAATATGGGCTCCTGATGACAGACGGACTCGAAGAAAGCGCTACCAGCAGGATTACTGAATAGCAAAGGGAACAGACATGGTCAGCGTTGCTGTTTTGATCAATTCGCCATGCCCACATTAACATCAAAAGCCAGTTGAAGGGCTTGAGTCGTCCAAGCAGATTCGCAAGAATTGACGGTCAAGAAAGCGTTGCTGGCTTCCAGTATCTCTTCGATATACGCAACCATCGTGCATTCTCATGCGTGCTTGTTCTCGCTGCGGAAGTTCTTGAGCGTGAGTTTTACAAGCGTGCTGTCCTCGCAGCTTGGCTATTCCTCTGACGAAGGAAATTTTGCAGCCGATTAACACTTGCTGGTCACCTTCAACGACGCCGTGCATGTCTGTTGATTTTTGAGTGTAGATTAAAATGCTGACGCTGGAGCGAGCAAGAATGACGAGTTGGTCATCGAGCAGATTCAGGCAGGCCTTCCTGATGGCGTGTGCGGCGGCAGTGATTTTTTCGGTGGATAGTGTTATCGACTTCTCAGGACGATGATATCACTCTGAAGGCTGAATAAGTCCATGCCACGAACGAAATTGTCTCGAGCAGTGCAGTAGTATAATGAAGCTTGTGGGATGAATCTAGTTGTTAAGGGTGACTCTGGCTGTGCAGATTTCTGCCAGCGTAACTAGGAGATCTCCAGCTGTACGGATTTAGAGTCCTTCCCAGGCAATCCTAACGTTTTTTTCAACTTTACGGTGAACGTGCCCACTGATCACTGAAAATTCGGCAACGGTGTCGAACGAGAGCTGCGACGCTCAAGCCGTCCGATGATAACGTCAAGGTCGCTGGTTTTGTCGGCGTGCGTTGCAGTTGGGTGGTAACGTTAGATCACAGCAACGGCGGTTTGTACCGCTGTTTCGATGTTGCGTCATCAAGTCCTTCTGGCCGCGAAATTTTGACATCGGGATTACGCTGAGGGAATGTCGGCTTCTTGAAGTTTTGTCGCGGCGTTGTCGTCGACGGCGGAGGATCTTCGGCAGTTCGGTCGTACAGCAACGGCACCTTCATCGGTCGCTGCGTTTAGTTTTCCGAGTATGGGCTCGGGGAACGGCCCTAAGTAGGGTCGGTCTATTGGCAGCGGTTGCGGTGACAAAGCGGCCTGACGGCAGTAAACGGTAGGCTGTCTGGGTGTCCACTGCGCTCCCGCAACGTAGTCGGCGATGTCGTTGCGGTTCGATCACCCCGTTGTGGACACGGTGCGTTAATATTGTTACGGAGATTAAGTAAAGGAAGAGGAAAGAACCAGCAGTGACAGGCGCGTGAGATGCCAATCAGCCATTGTGACTCTTGCCTGTGGTTTTTCCTCTGTAAATGCAGTTTGTACACATGTCACCAACCCCGTAACATATTGGTGAGAGGGTCAGGTAACCATCAGGCCAGCGGAGCTCCGCAGGAAACGGCGCATTAGTTTTTCTAGTTATGGCCAATGCTGGGCCCTCCACGTCAGCGTCTCCGACGAACACGGCATCACAACCATACGTTTTCATGCCACTTAAGGATCCCGGTACATTCTGCGGGACCGGTGGCGCCGACGTTGACGATTGGTTGGCCATGTTCGAACGAGTGAGTGTTGCCGAATAGATGGAATCCCAACAATTCAGTTGGCTAATGTGCTGTTTTACTAGAGAGGCACGGCCGATGTGTGGTATGAAAACAATGAAGAACTCATAAGCTATGACCAATGCAAAAAAAGATTCAAGAGGTGTTTGGCAAAACCGCCAGTCATAAGATCGCCACCAAAAAAGAATTGGCCTGTGCGTGCACGGTGCGCCATCCTCCACGGAATCATACGTCGCATACACTCGAAACGCGCTGGCCCTCTGCCGAAAGGCCTAAAGCGACATCACAGAAGGTGACAAGGTCAGGCATGTCCTGAAAGGGATTGCTGATGACGCGTTCAATCTCCTGATGTGCAAGGGCTGTTCCACAGTGCACGCGATCATCAAAGAGTGTCGTCAGTTTGTGCAAGTGAAAGTCACCGCATTCTGCAAACATTCGCCTGACTTCCAAATACCTCTGCGGCATCGACTTGAGAGGACCAGTCCGCACCACAACGTCCGTCACCACCGGGAGACCTGACACGAATTGTTCGCCGCCGAACTAGCAGCAATTGCGCCCTCGGCGTTCTGTTGTTTGATCTATGATATGTGGGGTTCAACGTCCCAAAACCACCATATCATTATGAGAGACGCCGTAGCGGAGGGCTCCGGAAATTTCGACCACCTGGGGTTCTTTAACGTGGCACCCAAATCTGAGCACACGTGCCTACAACATTCCTTCAGCTACCCTCAGATGGTCGCTGAACACCACACTGCCCCACCGCACCTGTGCTTCTCTTCAAGATGTATGACTGGCCACCTCAGGCAGCCACGTACGGTGTTTTGGACCGCGCAGCCACAGGTTCCCAATGGTCAATATTACAATGACTTTATTTTCGCATCAATACAATGAATGATACGATAGGGCGGACGGAAAAAGCTGTCGTTTGCACAGCTTGACGAGGCTCCTGGCCCACTCATTGGCGCTTAACAGTAGTGATGCAACAACAAGAAACAAACATAATCAGCATTATATAATACAAGACATATATAAAAACAACATGTCTGAGTTTCAAAATTGCAATTTTTTGCAGAGACAAAGAAAAGAGAAAAAAAGAAGAAAAGTACACATTACAATAACGTTCTTTCTACGTGACCTTAAATATACGTGCGCGTGCTAATTTAGAACTAGAGGAATCAGAAGAATGCTTTTCAAGAATTATTGTCTTGAGTTCAAAATAACTGTGCATGGCTTTAAAAGACATGTTCTCTAATTGTAGCCCTTCGCAAATTAATCTGTTTAATAATCTTGGTAATTTGTTTCGAGTGCTTGTTTTCCATGTATTTTTGGCACTGTTGGTATTTTCCAGTACTCCCTTTTACGTGTTGCATATACAGGGGTGTTTCCTTGTAACCTGGAAAGGCGTTTAAGAAAATCTGAGCTAGTTTTTTAACTCTTGCTTATACGCCTTACACAAACGGTAATCATATAGTGTTTGTGGCTGGAAGTATCCTATATTTTAAGAAAACACTCACGTCTGTGGAAATGTCTTGGTACATTTTCAATTGTGCGTAAGAACTTTTTTTGTGGATTGTGTATTCTGTGTAGATTTCCTTGTGTAGCGGTGCCCCAAACTAAATGACAATAGTTCAGGCCTGAATTGAAACAAACTGTTGAAAATTAGCATCATAATGTTTTGTGACAGCATATGACGATTGCGGTAAACAAGACTAGTCACTTGAGAGAGCTTTGTTACTAGGCTATCGACATGTGCATTCCAGCATAATGTTTCCTGAAAGACAACGCTTATGTTTTAAAACTGGATACGAGGGCGATAGGCGAGGAGTTTACTGTTAAAGTTTTATTACCTATATATTTTTATTTTTACTGCGAAATAACACAGTTTTTGTATTATTTGTATTTAATTTGAAACTGTTATGAGATTCCCATTCGTCTAACTTTTGTGAGGTTAAGTTGGCTTGATATATTAATTCATCAGCCGAATTTCCTAGTAAAAACCTGCTAGTATCATCAGCGTAAACTATATTTTTGCCTGAATGTTCTTTATTTTTATTTATCTATCATATACTGCAGGCCCAAACAGGGGGCCCAAGCAGGAAGGGCAAAAGGACACAAACAAAGTAAATAAAGGCAGATAAATCGCATACTCAGCAAAAATATAACACTGGCCTATGTACAGAAGAAACTGCAGTGAAAAATAAGGCAAAAACTACATAATTTCTCTAAAAGTGGTACGTCAAAGGTGAAGCAAGAAAAGTAGGAACATCAAGCAAAAAGTTTTCGCACACTGAAATAAAACCATGTAGTAAAAGCACGTCAGACATATATACACTAAGAGGCATGAGATAAGGCAAGTGAGATTGGGCTTTTTAAACTAAGGATCAAGGAACAAAAAGATAACATATAATGAAGCTATAGAAATTGTTACAGCATGGTCAGAAGTTCAAAATAGTAACATGCTCTAAGAAATCGTCGTTATGTAAGGCGGCAATGGTAGGTTGTTCTAGTCGGTAATAGTTCTTGGGAAGAAGGAATATTTGAGAAGATTAGTGCGTGTCCGATAGGGTGTTAGAGAGTCAGCATGACGATGCCGTGTTGTTCGAGCAGTAAGCGACGATAAATAAGGACCTGGCTTTATGGCAAAGAGTTTATTTTTCAGTGCAAACAGGAATTTTAGTCTTTGTATTTTCCTGCGCAGGAGTAGTGTTTGAATACTATTCTGCATCAATAAACTAGAGGGAGAGTCACTATTACGATATTTAGAATAAATGAACCTGACAGCTTTACACTGAATCGTTTCCAGTCTATCGATATTAATTTTTTATACGGATCCCAGACAATGCTGGCGTATTCAAGTTTAGGCCAAAATAGTGATGTATAAGACGTGAACCTTGTACTAGAGGGTGCATCCTTTAATTTATGCCTGAAAAAACAAAGTTTTCTGAATGAAGAGTTCATTTATTTGTTTACTCATTTATTCAATACTGTGGGCCTTTTCAGGCCTATTCAAGAGAGGGCGTACATAGCAAATAACACTTCATATCGCAAAGATTAAAAGGAAAGAAAAACAATGATATAACAGTATAAAGCAAAAAATGAAAAATGTACATGTGTTTCATTGAAAAAAAAACTACTTAGCATGATAACATCAACGGTAACATTGATACACAGATGCAGGCGGCCAAGCACACGCAGCAATGTTGGAGCACATGAGCGATACACTGTCTCAACCCTTATTTCGGTGAAGACAACACAGGATCTATTGCAATGCCTCTAAATGAATCTCCAACAGCGATGAAAATGATTCGTGTGACTGTGCACTGACAACGTCGTTCGGCAAGTCATTCCACATCTCTATAGCTGCGGGAAAAAAAGAATACTTCAACGTGTTACAACGTGACAGGAATGGGCGTATGCATTTGTCATTGTTAGTTCTACTGGAGTGACGGTGCGGACCTTTAGGTAATCGTCCTTGTTTAAATTTACCAGGTTGTTTGAGAAAAGAAAAAGAAATTTCAGGCTTGCTAATTGTCGTCGGCTAACAAGAGTTGCGACACGTGCTTGCAAACACAGTGCGTAAACACTCTCCCGCCTTGCATACTTTGAAAAAATAAACCTGAGAGCCCGGTTTTTAATCTTTTCTAATGCATCAATCATGTTCTTTTGGTGCGGGTTCCAAACTATAGCTGCATATTCCAGGATGGGTCTACTGAGCGTCATGAGTTGCATATGTTGCATAATGAGTTGCATCTGTTGGTAATGTGCATATTCTCATTAAGTTTATTAGTTAATGTGATTCCCAGGTACTTGTACTCCTTCACTTCTGCAAGCATTTCGAAACCCAGCTTGTACCCAAAAGAAAGTTTTTAGATTTCTTTCTAGTTATTGCATATACACTGTTTAACTGAAATTTAACTGCATGCTCGACTGATCACACCAAGAAAGAATACTTTGGAGATTATTATTGAGCGATACTTGATTTTCATGGCTTTTAATTTTATGATAAAACGCATAATCATCCGCTAAAATTCTAATTTGAAAAGTGAATAAATTTTGTTGGTTATGTCATTAATGAATATCAAGAATAATAAGGGGTTAAGGACACTGCCCTGAGTCACACCAGATAAGACTGATAGCTTCTCAGATGAGTGGCCATTATTATAAATGACCTGACTGCGGTTGGTCAGATACGCAGCCACCCAATTAACTCAATAAGCACGAAGATTAATCGATTCTAGTTTAGTAATAAGCTTGCTATGTAATACAAGATCGAACGCTTTCTTGAAATCTTGAAATATTACATCAACCTGGCCTGATCCATCAAGATCACTAGCAAAATCATAAACAACTGTTGTTAACTGTGTGATAGTAGAGAAAGCTTTGCGAAAGCCATCTTGACAGGACGACAGTATGCTGTTATCCTCTAAATACTTATTAATTTCCTTATCTATGATATGTTCAAGTAGCTTGCAGCATGACGAGGTTAGTGATATAGGGCGATAATTTGTTACAAATGTGGGGTCACCTTTTTTTAGTACGGGTACAACACGTGACAAAAGCCAATTATTAGGCAATGTAGCTGAAGACAGGGACATTTGAAATATACGAGCTATGAAAGGTGCTAACGCTTCTGCATATCTTTTCAGAAAAACATTAGGTATATTATCTGGACCTGAGGAAGATTTAGTTTTAAGGTTAAGTAGCATAGAAACGACCCCTGGCATTGATACAACATCGGGAGCAGGGAAGTATGGTCTAGGGTTATGAAGTGTAGCAGCATCAAAACACGAAAAAACGCTGTGAAAGTATTCAATAAAATATTGCGCAATGTTGTGCCTTTCATTACTGATGATTCCTTTGTGTACAATGTCGCTAATTTTCTGGTTCTTTTTTCTTAGAAAGCCCCAAAAGTTTGTGGCGCGGAGCAAATAAACTCTGGTAGGCAATGCTGGAAGTACCAACGCTTAGCATGTCTCACTTTTAGATTTAACTTATCTTGCACTTGTTGAAAAACTTCACGTGAAGCACACCACCGTCTTAAGCGCTTAACTCTTCTTTTAAGTTGCAAGATATCTCTTGTCATCCAGGGAGTAGCTTTAGATGTACGTTTAAGTTTGCTCAGGAAGAAAT
The DNA here is from genome assembly GCA_013436015.1 of Rhipicephalus annulatus. NCBI lineage: Eukaryota > Metazoa > Arthropoda > Arachnida > Ixodida > Ixodidae > Rhipicephalus > Rhipicephalus annulatus. Next base: position 250,365 of record WOVY01011330.1, on the reverse strand, counting down.
TGTTGAGGCAATGATTGATAACTTCTTTAAAACGTTGCAAAGTGCAGTAGTATCATGGCCTTGGAAGCTGTCAAGACATATTTCAAGGTAATCTAAAACACTTTCATCATTGGCTCTAGAATAATCCTCAGTAGTGATTTTGTTATTTTAACGACGTCACATGGCTTCAATAAGCACGTGAAATACACGAGTTTACGGTCCGAAATGCCTGGCTCAACAGAGACAGAAAATTTTTCAATAGATCGACTTCCCAAAATAAGATCAAGAATTGTTGCTGACGTATCGTGAATACGTGTCGGTTGTTTGACAACTTGCTGCAAGTTATGATAAAGCATAATGTTGCGTAGGTAGTTCACGTGCAAGTTGGATTCGACAGAGAAGGACGAGTTCACCCATTCAGTGCCTGGGAGAATCAAATCTCCTATAAGCATCACATTGGTACTTTTAAAGGATGCAGTATGTTCGCAAAGGTCAGAAAGAAATTGGGCAGGTGAGTTAGGGGCTCGGTACACCGCAAACAACAAAAATGATTTACCCCAGCAAGTAAGTTTCAATAATACAGTTTCTAAGTTATTCGCTTGACGTAAGAAAACAGCAGATACGTTTTCTTTAACCAAAACTGCAACTCTGCCCCCCCCCCTCGAAGACCTATTGCGACGAAAGTTCTGATAATATGGAGGGAAAAAAACTCATCAATGTCGTCATACAGCCACGTTTCAGTTAAAACAACTACGTGAGAACTGTAACTTAAGATAAGCAATTCAAGATTCTCAGAATCGTTAACAATGCTTCGAGCATTAATGTTAAGGACACGCTATTCTTTAGGTGTTAAGGGCGCGCGTCATTCATTCCTGGAAGTGCCCTGGTCAACTTAAATTTAAATTCTCGAGTTTTTCTGTTCATCCTAAAGGAAAAGCTTATTGCCCACCCAAAGTTCGTCATTAATTAAGGTAACTTCTTTCCCTGCTCCTTCTCAGCCCTTACGCTGTTCCATAGGAGTCTTTTATTTTTCAGCGTATTTGGGGAATAGTCATTCTGGATCGATATACTGGAGCCTTTCAATATATAAGCATTCTTCAGTACAAGCCGCTTTTGTTATAGTCCTCAAAAATATACCACGACTGGTCTTTGTTTGCCCGGCTTCCCAAGTTGATGCATTCTACCGATGGTTTTACAATAGATTCCAATCTTTGCAGCGAACGTTTCTTCGAGAACTTTACTTTTAAGGACTGATTCCGTTTCATTCGGGTCTTCAGAGATACCGAATACCGCCATATTTGATCGCCTGCTCCTATCTTCGAGGTCAGTCAGTTTTGCTTCCAGAGATTTAACAGTTCGTTTGAGGTCATCAACACGAGAAATTGTTTTCTAGCTCAGAAAACCTGGCTCCAAGATCAGCCACCAGTCTTTCCATGCTAGCCTGCTGTTCCCTAAGCGCCGTTATTTCCTTAGTCAGATTATTTTGCCCTGATGATAATTCCTTGAGCATGGATTCAACAGAGCAGTTAATGCCGCTGGAGGGGCCGGGATTTAACTCAACATCCCCGCAAAGCGCGAGCAGGCATACATAAAACAAATTTTTGACAATATAGTTGGGGGCACGGTAAGACCACAAGACCACGATAATCACTCCTAATTGTACAATAGTAGTCACTGACCTGCAGGAAGCAAAGGAAAGGCTTATGAATCCACATGCTTGTTAATAGTCTGCCGCGCCCACAAAAACTGAAGGCCTGGGCTTGATTCCTTATAAAGCAGCGTGCCGACGCCACGTGATGAACAAGTGGCGCCTCAGGAAGAGACTCATGCTGGAGCAAAGCGGCGTCATCACAAGGCAACGTAGGCTGCACCAGCGTCGCCGAAGAAATCGATGTGATTAGGGGCCACCCTTCAAAGTTAGCCAGATATGGCCGGCACAATGTCGTGTAGATAGCTAGATGCGACTGCACAGTAGATGCGGCTAGCATGAAGCAATGGAAAGGCTCATGGATGCACATGCTTGTTGATCGTCTGCCGTGCCAATTATGGCAATAATATAATTAATATAGAGATTAAAATGAATGGGCCTAAGTTACTGCCTTGTGGCGCACCTGAAGGCATGACAAGGGGACTAGAGAAATCCTGGTTTATGTCGACTCGCTGAATACGATGTTGTAAATAAAATTTTATGAGTTCTGTCGCCTTGCCGCGGTAGCCATAGCGTAACAGTTTGTCTAATAGAAGGGTATTATTTAATAGATCGAATGCTTTAGTGAAGTCAACGAAAATTTCTAGGACTAATTTACTTTCGTTAAGTGCTGTTATTATTAAGTATTTTTGAGCCAATAACGCCAGTTCAGTGCTAAGACCTTTGCGGAAACCAAATTGTAACGGTGTTATAAAGTTATGTTTTTCTTCAAATTCAGTAAATTGATTCAAAATTATTTTTTCAAGTACTTTTGAAAATACCAAAAGAATAGATATAGGGCGATAGTTACCCATGTCATCCTTCCTCTCGCCGACGTCCTTTTGAGCCACAATATCGCCATTTGTATGCGCTTGGGACTGTCACTGACAACTGTACCTCGCTCCCACTTCTCAATTTCAGCTTGTGCCCTCAAGTGCTGCCTAATGACATGTTCTTTGCCAGCGCAACTAATGCTGACGAATTCGAAATAGCGGCTCCACCACCGAGATTGATTTACTTCAGTCTCCCGTAGCTAACTGCACCTGTTCTGTGCCAAATCGTTTCTCAAAGATGAATGCACCCGACCTCAATACTGCGCCAGCAAACGACATCCATCGCCTTTTCGCGTCATATACCGACATTTTTATTTCAAAGACAGACCTCTAGGGCAAACATCGACCGTTCAGCAATGTGTAAGCACTGGTGACGCCAGTACTATTCGCCGACGCTTCTATAGTGTCTCCCACCCTCAGCGCAGAGTTATCCAAGCGGAAGTTAACAAGATGTTCAAGAAAGGTGTCATAGATCCATCAAGTAGTCGTTGGGCGTCCCCATGAAGAAAAATAACGGTACCTGGCACTTCTGCGTTGACTATCGCCACCTCAACAAGATCACGCGAAAAGACATATAGCCGCTACCACGCATCGGTGACGCGTTGGACTGCTTGCACGGCGCTACATAGTTCTCGTCAATTGATCTTCAGTCAGGCTACTGGCAGATTTCTGTCGATAAGGTTGACCACGAGAAGACGGCCTTCATTACACCGGATGGCTTATATCAGTTTAATGTTATGCCTTTTGGAATATGTAACGCCCCTGCCACAATAGAACGAATGATGGACTCTCTTCTGCGTGGTTATAAGTGGTCTACTTGTCTCTGTTACCTTCGACGATGTAGTACTCTCTTCGATTGCCACCTAACCCGTCTCTTTGCAATTCTCGTAGTCATCAGAACAGCTGGGTTACAACTCCATTCCAAGAAATGTCAATTTGGCCACCATCAGATTGCCGTTCTGGGCCACCTTGTAAACGCCGCTGGTGTCCAACCAGATCCCGAAACAATCCGCGCCATCCAGAGCTTTCCTGTACTCTGTTCTACACACGACGTCCGGAGCTTCATCGGCTTATGTTCCTACTTTCGTCGTTTTGTGAAAAACTTTGCCGACGTTGCCAGGCCACTCACAGATTTGCTCTGAAGAAAGATACCACATTCTCAGGAGCCCTGAGCAGGCTCAAGCGCCCACCGCTCACATCGGCTACTTAACTACGCCCCCATACTTACTTTAATTCTTCTGCTATCACATAGGTTCGCACCGACGCCAGTGGCCACGGTATCGGCGCAGTTCTCGCTCAGTGGCACCACGGCAGACAGTGCATGATAGTTTACGCCAGTCATCTGCTTTCTCCCCCAGAGAGGAATTATTCCATCACCACGAGAAAGTGTTTAGCTTTAGTTTGGGCCGTTGCCATGTTCCGGCCGTATTTATATGGTCGCATATTGTCTGTTGCTACGGAGCACCACGCCCTCTGCTGGCTTACTTCTCTGAAGAATGGGGCGTGTCACCGCTGCCGACATGAGCTTACCTCACCTTTTCGCGCAGCTTCTTATCGGAACCCTGCTGATTCCGCTGCCTGGTTTCTTCAATGCGAGCGGGGGCCTGCCATCGTCTCCATTTTCTACGATACGGTCAAACGCGTGCGATCCAATGGTGATGTCGTTTCCTCTGGTAAACGACAAGCAAGTGCCAACGTTGGATTCTTTTAAGCATCTGGCCTGGCAAACACCTTCATCAACTGATACAGCAGGGGCGGAGGCCCTACTAAATCATCACTTCGACAGACTGCTACTGGGTCGTGTCACCACTGCCGACATGAGCTTACCTCGCCTTTTCCCGCAGGTTAGTTACCGAAACCCTGAATGTTGCTACCGCTGTTCAAACCGATTTTTGATAGCGGTGTCGTGCCCCGATTGCCTATTTTATATTTCGAAACAGTGCACGTGTTTGCGCGCGCTTTGCCCTCACGTCTTTGATGTATTGCTCTTACTGCTTTGTGGTGCCGTGGAACTAAACCCTGGCTCTGGCCCGGCTACAAGAAGTAAAAGCGATAGTGCTAGTCTTGAAAGGATTTATGAAATTGTGAGCAGGCTAGGGCAGGGCAAGACGCGTTTTTTTTCGCTGAACTAGAAGTGAGAAAAAAGCAGTCTGCTTTTGCTGCTTCTTTTCAGGAACTGCAGAGTACCGTTGCCGCTATTCAGAGCAAGTTTCTTACAGTGAAAGAAAGCTTATCTGAAAATCGACAGAAACTGGTTGAAGTCGAAACGTCTCTCGAAGATAGTGGCAACAAGTCTCGCAGGAACAACCTGATAGTGTTTGGGCTGCCTGACAACGCAAATGGAAGCTGGCACAAATCCAAGGAAAATGCAATAGCGTTTTTCAAGGAAAAGCTTGATCAAACTCTCACAACACAAGATATTGAACGTGCTCAAAGATTAGGAAAGTACTGTGAGGAAAGGAACCGACTACTAATCATCTCATTTTCTAGATTTAATGTTAAGGAATAAATTTTGTAGTCCCAATCAAGGCTGAAGAATAAAAACTATGCAATTCGCGAGGATTTCGCTCCTGCTACTGGAGAGGCACGCTTTAGGTTGACTCAATATGATCAAGGTCTGAAACTCCCTTTCAAGCTACGGTTAGATAAACTTTATATGGGAAATAAAACTTTTGTCTATGACACTGCAGAAGATAGGGTGACGGAACTCTAGAGATAGCTACATGGCAAGCGGTTTGCTAATCAAAAATCCACAAGTGCAAACTTTAAACGTGTCTCTTCTCGCAACTTATCTCTAACTACACTGCTGGTAAACTGCCACAGCCTCAAAACTAAAGTGAATGAATTCGCTACTTTGTTGTCTACTACGCAACCTTACATAGTAATTGGAACTGAATCTTGGTTACATGCATCCATTGCTAACTTTGAAGCCTTTCCTCCTGGTTACGATGTATACCGATCTGATAGGAACACACGAGGTGGCGGTGTTTATATATAAATGAACTTCTTCAGAGTAGTCAACAGTCCACTACTTTTCATTATTCAGAATCTGTTTGGTGCAAGGTCCAACTGAACAGTGGAACTTGCTTTGCAGTTCGTTCTCTCTACCGATCCCCTAGTTCGCCCAACCCAGAATCATTCGATGAGTTATCTCAATTTTTAGATACAATAAACTCCGGCTTTCTTCTTGAAGGAGACTTCAATACGCCTCTAGTTACCTGAAATAATGGTAAACCTGTGTTTTCCGACGCGAGTTCACTGTCCTCTTCTTTCTCAGAGCTTGTCACGACAAATGATCTGACTCAATTCGTAACTGAGTGCACAAAACAAGGTCACTCTTCCGTCAGCATGCTGGATTTGATTTTCGCTAACTCTGAGTCGTTGCTACATGATGTGGTTGTCATCTTAGGTATTAGTGATCATGACTGTGTCGTCGCCACTTACACTAACACATCAATGAGATCAGTCCAAAAACAACATCGAAAAGTTTATTTTTGTGAGCGAAGTGACTATGCGTCATTGTCTCAAAAACTTTGTCTTTTCTATCCTGAATTCTGTGAAATGACCGAGTAAATCAACACTGATGAATTGTGGTCTGTTTTTCGTGATACATTGATGAATTTAGTTGAAGAATGCATCCCTTTTAAACTCGTAACAAGTCGACGCCACAACGACAAACCATAAGTAAACACGGTTATACGAACTTTAATTAGCAGGAAACGCCGCCTCTACGCTGTATATTTAAAAAATCACAAGCAGAGTGTGTCTGACAAAATGCGTGACATAGGCAACAAAATAAAACATTTAATTAAAGTAAATAAGGAGAAATACATTTCTTCGCTTGATGTAGCTCTTAAAAATAATACTAAAGAATTTCGGAAATTTATTAAACCGAACAGTAAACAGGTGAACGCAATACAAAATCTTTTGGTAAACGGAGAAGCAGTTTTTGATGACTACGAAAAAGCTTGCTCTTTTATCTCCTATTTTAAATCCGTGTTGTCCAACACGTGCGCTAATCAACATCCGGTAATTCCAGGTTTATCGTACGAGAATATGTCCATGGTCACTGTCGCGTACAATGGTGTTCTTAAGCTCCTTAGTAACCGAAAAACAATTCAGCTGGAGGTCCTGATGGCATGCCAACCAAGGTACTCAAAGCATGTCCTCGGGAAATTGCTAATTTCTTATTCGTCTTGTTCAATGAATCTCTACACAGTAGTTCTGTACCAACTCAATAGAAAACAGCAGGAGTTGTTACCATTAATAAAAGTGGTCCCAAACATTCTATTCAAAACTATAGACCGATTTCATTAACTTCTGTATGTTGTAAAACTTTAGAACACATCATTTACAGCTCTGTGATGAAACACCTCGAAAACAATGCTTTCTTTTTACCTGCTAAACATGGGTTCAGATCTGGCTTGTGCTGCACAACGCAGTTGGTTGAATTTCGCCATGATGTTTTTTACTCCTATGATCCAGGATTCCAAGTTGATTGCATTTTTTTTCGATTTTAGAAAGGCTTTCGACACTGTTCCTCATGATTTGTTATTGCATAAATTATCATCTCTTTGAATTCATCCGGCAGTAGTTATTTGGAATAAAAATTACCTTTCGGAAAGAACACAGCATGTCATAATTAATGGCTGTACGTCAACTGGAATAACAGTTACTTCGGGTGTGCCGCAAGGGTCTGTTTTGGGAACTTTGTTATTTTTTATTTATATCATTGATATTGTGCAGAGTCTTCATTGCAATGTCAGATTATATGCAGATGACTGCGTTATTTAGAGGAACATAATAAACGAACACGATGTCATTAGCCTACAAACCGATTTAAACAAAACTCAAACTTGTTGTTCCACATGGTGTATGTCTTTGAATAGTACTAAATGTCAGTTTATATATTTTACCCGCAAACGTTTGCCTGTGAGATCAAATTATCATTTGGACGATACATCACTTGAACGGGTACAGCATTACAAATATCTTGGCGTTTATTTTTCAGAAAATCTGTCATGGACTAGGCATATTGAACATGTTACAATAAAATCTGCTCGAATGCTTAACCTCATTAGACGCAATTTTTACAAAGCGCCAAGGAGCGTTAAATAATACCTTTATAATACGCACGTTCGTTCATTACTCGAGTACGCTTGCGCAACATCGGACCCAGACACCATCTGTCTTGTAAATAAACTTGAGTGCATCCAGAATTGCGCAGCCAGGTTTGTCTCTAGTAATTACAACTATAAATGCAGCATCTCATTAATCAAAGACAACCTTGGCTGGAAAACCCTAGCCCAACGCCACTTAGCAACAAAATTTGAACTTTTTTTCATATTTACTGAGATGTCAGAGGTATTAACAAAAACTTGTACATTTTCCCCCTTCACTTCATCTCTATGCGTTGTGATCGTGACTGTGTGTTACTTGAAACGCGATGCCGCACAAATGTGTTTCATTATTCATTCTTTCCTCACACCTCCACGCTTTGGAACAGACTTCCTAAAGGTATAGCAGATTGTAAAACACTTTCCCAGTTCAAGCTGTTTTTACATACAAATTTTTCATATATCGCCTGTTGGTTGCATACAGCGCTTTTTTATTAGCTCAATCTTTTATTTTTTTCTTTGTGTAAACATATGTGCTTTTACGTGATTAATCGTGTTACCCCCCGCAATAATTCCCTCGTGGCGCTGCAGGTATTTGTATAAATAAATAAAAAAATGAAGAACCCGACTGGACCTCTGGGTCGCTGGAATCTGAGGCTCTAGGAATTTTCATTTAGCGTCTGCTACAAGTCTGGCCATTCGCACAAGGACGCAGACTGTATTTCTCGTCATCCGGTGGATCCTCCTGATCACGTTGCGCCTGACCTGGAGAGCAGCATAATGTCACTTACTGACATCAGCGATATCCGCATTGAACAACGAAGGGGTGAGTCAGTGCGTGCTATCATCGACGCCATGCGGTCTGACAGCCATGACGCTGAATCCTGTATGTTCGTGCTGCATGACTGCATAATCTACCACCACAATGTCAGCACTGAAGGCCCTGAGCCTCTGCTTGTCATTCCTCGTCATCTACGGCCTGCCATACTTGAACAACTTGACGATGCACCAACAGCGAAACACCTCGGTGTTTCCCACACATACGACCGCGTGCGACGTTGGTTCTGCTGGCCAAGACTGTACCGCAGTGTGCGTCACTATGTCGCCACTTGCCCCGCCGTGGTGGTCTAGTGGCTAAGGTACTCGGCTGCTGACCTGCAGGTCGCGGGTTCGAATCCCAGCTGCGGCGGCTGCATTTCCGATGGAGGCGGAAATGTTGTTGGCCCGTGTGCTCAGATTTGGGTGCACGTTAAAGAACCCCAAGTGGTCGAAATTTCCGGAGCCCTCCACTACGGCGTCTCTCATAATTTTATGCTGGTTTTGGGACGGTAAACCCCACAAATCAATCAATCAATCAATCAGTATGTCGCCACTTGCGACCTCTTCCAGAGCCGGAAAAGACCTCTTTTGCTGCCAGTCGGATATTTTTACCCAATTGGAGCCCCCTCTGAACCGTTTCATTGTGTGGGACTCGACCTTCGTGGCCCTTTTCCGACAATGACACTGGGAAATAAGTGGATCGCCATCGCCACAGATCATTCGACCCGTTACGTGATAACAAAGGCCCCATGCCAATCAGTTGCACCAGTGACGTCACGGATTTTTCTTCTTCATGACGTCATCTTACACCACAGTGCACCACGACAGCTGCTTACGGACCGCGGCACCGCTTTCTTCTCCAAAGTTGTCGACGACCTACTTCGATCGTGTGTCACCGCACATAAGCTCTCTACCGCCTACCACCCACAAACTAATAGCCTAAGTGAACGCTTCAACCGCACGTTCACAGTGATGTTTTCGATGTACGTCTTCAAAGATAATCGTGACTGGGACACCACATTAGGTTATGTGACTTTCGCATATAATTCTTCTCAATATGACACCATGGGATTCTCAGCATTTATCTTTTGTATGGTCGCGACCCCATAGTGCGATTTGAAACCATCTTGCCTCTCAAGCCATCTGCTTCCGAGTACGCTCGCGAACCCATTGACGGGCTCACATGGCTCGTAAAGTCGCCCGGTCTCGTCACACCAGGTCTCAATATATGCAGAAAGCCCACTACGACCAGAGGCATCGTATATAACGTTTCCCCAGGTGACCGCGTGCTCATATGGTCACCGTGTCGCCATGTAGGTCTGTTCGAAAAACTTTTGTCCCGATACGCAGGACCCTACCTAGTCTTACGTCAAGCTAGCGACGTCAACTACAAGATAGCGCCACTGCGCTCCAATACGTCGCCAAGTTCACTTGTCGACATCGTCCATGTTTCCCGCATGAAACCCTACTTCTGTTGCACTTCTCCAGACTCGTGCTGAGACGGCGCTCACATGCCCGGGAGTCCTGTTACGGAGATGAAATAAAGCAAGAGGAAGGACACAAGCAGCTCACAGGTGAGCGAGTGTGCCACTCAGCCATTGTGACTCTTGCCTGAGGTTTTTCCTCAGTAAATGCATTTTGTATAGAAGTCACCAACCCGGTAACAATATCAAAGCCCCGTAGACCGATTGGTCGGTCGTGGCTATTGCGGTAAGTGTACCCGGCTTCTTAGCAGTTGTAGCAAAGCGGGCGGTTGTCAGGTACACGTCAAACATAGTTTTTCGTCGGTGCGATGCGCTGTACCACAGGAGAGTGGTGGACGTCGGTGGCATCTGGTGATGTAATTGCGATGGGGCGACGTCTTGCATGGGCGTGGAGGAGGGGCATGACGGTGGGCTGCAGCAGCATAGCTCATGGCTTGCAGCTGCAGGTATGCAGGCTGAGGAGTGGCCAACCATTGCTGGATCTCCTGGCGTCTGACGTCTGTGATGGAGTCCACGTGAAGCTGTGCTGAAGGAAGCAACTTTTGTAGCTTTTCTTGCACGATCACTTGGAATGTCTCACACATAATTGGCAGTTCTAGCACTTGGATGTCAGCGTAGCTTGTAGGCGAGAAGCTACGGTTGTATTGCCGTGTCGCATCTCGAGCGTCTTCTATATCGTAGATGCTTCCAAAATGAATTCGGTGACCATCTATAAAAGATTTGTATTGAGTCCACGAAGCGTTTTTGTTTGACTCCTCGCATGAGCAGATACACCTTATTCTCCTCTGACATGTGGGGGTCTACGCGATGGAAAAGGGTGGTCATTTCCTCTATGAAAATGGTGACATTTTCATTGGGAAGCTGCACCAGGGCCTCCAGCAATGCAGTGACTTTTTCTTTGCGAGCGACGCTCGAGAACATTCGCAGGAATGCGCCGCAGAAAACTTGCAAGTTTGAAGGGCAGACTCTTGATTCTCGAAGCAGGCCCATGCCACGTCTTCCAGTAGACGCGACTCCTATTTCGTATCCCATTGGCGTAGGACAGCCACTCGGTCGTAGGTCTCCAGCCAGATCCCCACGTATTCAAACGATCACCCATCGAAAATTGGTGGTTCCCTTGACAGCTACATCATGATTGCAGGCTGTGGCGCAGCAGCTGTTTGCCATAGTTGCCGTAGTCCAGGTCATGGCCTTGGTCGTCAGAGCTTTGTCTTGTATAGGCATGTACTTCAGTAGTAAAACCTGCTGCCTGCGGCTTGTTTGGTGCCCGTGGCTGACGCCGGTGCCTCCTTCGCGACGGGGGCTGGGTTTGCGGCTTGACGGAGGTGTTCAGTACATGAACGAAGCAGCACCTCAAGTAGATGTGACTGAATCGTGATGTGAACGAAGGCAGCAGACTCCAGGTAGAAGGATAAACTGTTTATTCGGGCCAAATTTGTGGTCCCGCAAAAAAAAGTGAGACACTGTGATAACGTGCACCGCATGCTGTCGCGCAGATATCGTCGCATGTATGACGCCACATCTGGCTATAAAATGTACGTGCTCGAGAATAACGCAATCATTGTTTTGTGTAGAGTATAAAGTTGGGCATGTTGGTAAGACAAAAATCGACGTAGCGTGTTAGAATCGTAAGACAAGGGAAGGGACAGAAGGGAGCGCTTACTTCCAACAAAATTTTATTTCGACGAGCGTACATATATATGTTCACAAAATTCGAAAACAACAGACAAACAGATGAAAAACCATCTATCGCCATGCGCTAAACACTTGTGATCTCAAAAACGACAATTCTTTATCACAAAGACCGAGAGAAGGAGTGCTGACGCAGTTCAACCCAAATCTACTAATCCTTTCTGCTTCAATAATCTCCCTTGTCACTTTATTTCTGTTTTTTTCCTATGATTACCGTACCATGAAAAAATGGTTTGCAGCCACACGTGCTGCAATGTAGTGCCAAAAAACCATCTCGACCATTTTTTACGTTGCAAGCGTGTTCGCGGAGCCGGTCATTAATACACCTGCCAGTTTGTCCTATGTAGTGTTTACCGCATGAAAGAGGTATCTGATAGATTACAAATTGCGCGCATGTTATCTGCATGGAATCTCCCACAACTTGAAAAAGGTTGGGGAGCGGGCCAATGTAAAGGTGGTGTTTTCTGCCACGAAAAAGCTCTCGTACTTGTGTATGAAAGTTGTTTCACATGCAAAACCGGGATGCTCTAAAAAGCACTTAACACTGTTTGTCACATGCGCGCAATTTGTAATCTATCAGATACTCTTTCATGCGGTAAACACTACATAGGACAAACTGGCAGGTGTATTAATGACCAGCTCCGCGAACACGCTTGCAACGTAAAAACTGGTCGAGATGGTTTTTTGGCACTACATTGCAGCACGTGCGGCTGCAAACCACTTTTTCGTGGTACGGTAATCATAGCAAAAAACAGAAATAAAGTGACAAGGGAGACTATTGAAACAGAAAGGATTGGTAGATTAGGGCTGAACTGCGTCAGCACTTCTTCTCTCGGTCTTTGTGATAAAGAATTGTCGTTTTTGAGATCATAAGTGTTTAGCGCATGGCAATAGAGGGTTTTTCATCTGTTTGTCTCTTATTTTCGAATTTCATGAGCATATATATGTACGCTCCTCGAAATAAAATTTTGTTGGAAGTAAGCGCTGCCTTCTGTTCCTTCCCTTGTCCAATGATTCTAACGCGCTACGTCGATTAATTGTTTTGTGATCACTGGTAGTGGCTATATCACTGGCGACGAGGTAGCTCGAATCCCGTTGGCAGGTGCGGCGAAGGAACTACATGGCGAAAAATTAGGCCCGTTTCGGCGACTGGAAAAGCCATTCGGATGTACGTGCTCTCGGAGTACGAGATCGCAGCCTGCGACGTGGAGCAGACAGCAGCGCCCCACACAAGCGCCGAAAGCATTAACGTGGTGACAGCGAGAGGAGCTTCAGGCTGAAGGGCGACCGAAGGCAACCTGAGCCAAGGACGGAGAAACAAGACAGCACAGAAGTGACTAAACGTATTCTACTCGCACACAGGAATGTAGTACTTAGGGAAGATCACTACGTTTGATCCCAAGTCACAGAATTTCGAGTCTTACCTGGAGCATTTGAACTGTTTGTGCACGTGAACGACATAGAAGAGGAAAAAAAGCTAGCGGTTTTCCTGACTGTAATTAGAGCAAAAGCTTATGAGGTCTTGAAGAACCTTGTAGTGCAGGTCTCCCAACGTGAAAAAAATTACGAGGAAGCAAAGCGGTTGTTGACAGAACAATAAAACCCACTGAGCTCAGTAATCACTGAGCGCTGCAGGTTCAAAAAGCGGACTCAGCACAAAGGGGAAAGCGTAGAAAATTTTACAGTCGAGATGAAGCACTTGGCCAGGAAATGTAACTACGTCGACTTCTTACAGGATGAACTTCGCGACAGGCTAGTAGCAGGTGTGCGCAATGAAGAGACGCAGCGAGCCTTGTTCGCGGAAGAAAGCCTAACGTTTGACAGCACCTGCAAGATTGCCTTGGACCAAGAAATGGCGGCAAGAGAGGCAGCGCTAATGAAAGAAAAGAACAGAGGAATCTTTAAATGCGGTTAGGAGTCAGCCGAATAAACAGATGAAGAAGCCTCAAAAGAGCCAGGTTGCCAAGAAAGAGTGTTATGAAAGATGTGGAGAGGGCATTTTTAAAGCGTATGCTGGTATAAAAACTGTGTGCCGTAACTGCTCAAAAGTAGGACACTTGAGAAAGATGTGCGCAGCTGCACAGAAAAAGAGAACAAATGCCATAGAATGTTCAGACGAGGAGTCTGAGCACGAAGTATACCATTTCATAAATGTGGCACGCTCTTCTACGATGTCAACGTTCAGGTAGAAGGCTAAACCTTTGAACATGCAGATTGACACGGGAGTGGCTGTTACTCTAGTGCCAGAGTATATATATGATTCACATTTCGCTCATGCTACATGTCAGCCCACCAAAGTGACACTTCGCACGTACACCGGCGAACAAATGCCACTTAAAAGACAGTGTGAGGTTTCAGTTGTGTACTAAGGGCAGACCTTGATTCTTCCAGTAGTAGTAGAAGTTAAGGATAACGGAAGGTTATACTCTGGCACTACAGTAACAGCCGCTCCTGTGTCAATCTGCATGTTCAAAGGTTTGCCTTCTACCTGAACGTTGACATCGTAGAAGAGCATGTCACATTTATGAAATGGTATACTTCGTGCTCAGAGTCCTCGTCTGAACATTCTATGGCATTTGTTCTCTTTGTCTGTGATATGTTGGGTTTAACGCCCCAAATTTCGACCAGCATTGCTTGGCTGAAATTGGCTTGAGCGTCTCAAGCTTTACTGGAGCGGAATAAGTCAAGCAACTGTGGAGGACAGAGCCATGTTATTGATGAAGAAATACCCTACAGTTTTTTTTTTACAGACAATGGGCACCGCGTAAAGTGTATTGAGGCAAAAATATCTTTGAATGCAGATGCTATGCCAGTATTCTGTCGTGGCAAGTCTGTTCCATTTGCACTTGAAGAAAAAGTGGAAGAACAGCTCCGTGAAATGGTAAAAACAAGCATGCTACAGCAGGTATCGCATAGCGACTGGGTGACACCCCTTGTCGTAATCCAGAAAAAAGATGGCAGCCTTAGCTTTGCGGCAACTACAAAGTTACGATTAATCCGGTTCTAAAAACAGATTATTACCCGCTGCTCAGGCCCGAAGACCTATTATTCAGCAATTAAAGGGGGTAAGGTGTTCTGCATTCTCGACCTATCAGCGGCGTATCAGCAGGTACCACTGAGCCCCTAGTCACGATCATTTTTGACGGTCAACACCAGTTTGGGGTTGTTCCAATTTCCGCGCCTTCCATATGGTGTGGCTAGTGCACCCGCAATATTCCAGTTCTTGACGGATGAAGTGCTAAAGGGCATTCGACACTTAGGGTGCTATATCGATAATGTGATTGTGGCTGGATCTGATATGGGTTTATGCCAAAAAAGCTAGAGCAGGTCCTTGAAAAACTTAGGGACTATAAGATCACGTTGAACAACTACAAATGCCGGTTTTTTCAACAATCAGTGATGTATTTGGGCCACACAGTTACAACACAAGGAATTTATCCCACGGAAGCAAAAATCAGGGCGATTTTTGACGCGCCTGAGCCCACTAACGTCACCAAAATAAAGGGTAATTGGGCATGGTGAATTTTTACTCAAAGTTCTTGAGAAACTGTGCGACCGTTGCTGAGTCACTATATCGGCTGCTAAAAAAGATACGAAATGATTGATTTAATGATTGATTTAATGATTGATATATTGATTGATTGATTGATTGATATGTGGAGTTTAACGTCCCAAAACCACCATACGATTATGAGAGACGCTGTAGTGCAGGGCTCCAGAAATTTCGACCACCTAGG
This sequence comes from Rhipicephalus annulatus, assembly GCA_013436015.1. Classification (NCBI taxonomy): domain Eukaryota; kingdom Metazoa; phylum Arthropoda; class Arachnida; order Ixodida; family Ixodidae; genus Rhipicephalus; species Rhipicephalus annulatus. The sequence continues at coordinate 235,017 of WOVY01011330.1, read as the reverse complement.
GTTCTTTAACGTGCACCCACATCTGAGCACACGGGCCTACAACATTTCCGCCTCCATCGGAAATGCAGGCGCTGCAGCCGGGATAAGATACGAAATGGTCGTGGACGAAGGAATGTAGCGGTGCTTTCGCGAATACGAAAATGCTGCTGTTCAGCAGCAAAGTTCTCACCTTCTACGACGTTGAGAAACCGATAAGAGTGCTTTGCGACGCGTCTTCCTACGGCCTGGGTGCGGCAATATTTCATGAAACTAGCGGAGACGAAAGGCCTATCGCGTTCACTTCTCGAACCCTCACAGCAGCGGCAAAGAAGTACGCACGGTGTGAACGCGAAGCGTTGGCGCTGATATCTGGTTTTAAAGTTTCACCGTTATCTTTATGGTAGAGACTTCACAATTTCCACAGACCACCAGCAACTACTTGGCATTTTAGGCGAAGGAAAACCTATACCGACGTTGGCCGCAGCGCACATGTAACGTTGGGCAATCACTTTTGCAGCATACAGGTACCCCCTTAAGTACCGTAAGGGCAAGAACATGGACATGGTTGACGCCTTGTCCCGATTGTCTCAAGCCGTGCCAGCAGGAGTAGAATCAGCCGAGTGTCTGTCAGTATTTGAGTGTCTTCCACTGACAGCCGATGACATCGCCAAAGCGTCCAGGCAATGTCTGACTTAATGCCGTATAGCTAATTTCACTCTGAGTGGTTGGCCTGGCGAATGCCCGGAAGACCTAAAGGTGTATCACGTACGCATAGACGAACTCTCACTGGAGCAGGGGTGCTTAACATAAGGAGTTCGGGTTGTTATTCCGGAAGTACTGAGACATCGCGTGCTTGACCTTCTGCGCACTGAACATCCTGGGGCAAGCCGCACGAAAATGCTAGCCCGCAGTTTTGTGTGGTGGCCAGGAATTGACCTAGCCATAGACGACTATGTAAAAAAGTGCAAGATATGCCAAGCAGTGCAACCTGCAGCTTCGTTAGCACCAGTTCAACCCTAGAGTTATCCAGCCAGATGTTGGTCACGCGTTCATATAGACTTTGCGCAGACAAATACAAATGTGCTTCTTGTCCTTGTGGATGCTTATTCCAAGTGGGTCGAAGTGTGGCCAATGCTGTCTACTTCAACAGCAAAGACAATTGAAAAGTTTAGAAGTGCTTTTGTCGCTTACGGATTTCCGGAAGCACAAGTAAGCGACAAAGGGCCACAATTTTTCTCGAACGAGTTCGCGGATTTTATGGCCACCAACGGCGTGAAACATATTCGCACTCCCCCCTACCATGCAGCTTCGAATGGTGTGGCTGAACGAACCGTACAGACCGTTAAACGTGCTCTGACGAAGCAACTGTGGGAAAGCAAATCATTAGGTATGCGTCATTCGTTCCAGTAAAATATTGATAGTTTCTTGATGACATACCGCAACACACCAAATAGCGTAACGAGGAAGACACCCGCCATGCTTTTTCTGAAGCGACAACCGCGAACAAAACTTGCATTGATGAAACCAGGCTTTTCAAGATCGATGCACACGAAGCAGCAGAAACTCATACAAAAGCGGAATGTGCGTCGCGGGCATGAGCGTTTGTTTTACGTTGGTGATAAACTGTTCGTGAAAATAGTGCGCGGTGAGTGTGCCTCGTGGGAGGAAGGTGTGGTGCATCAGGTTATGAGTGCTGTGACATACGTGGTGAAAGTGCGCGAACAGCTTCGGTTTACGCATGCCGACCACATGCGACCATGCCATGCGGACCTGACACCAAGCCTGAATCCAAAGTCCGGACTCGGACACCCTTTAACGCCGCACAGTGGCGTCACAGAGGAGAAATCACCGGCCGCAGGAAACTCAGCCAGAACGTCCGTTCTAGATACACAGGTGGCTACTAATCAACACCTCCTGTTCAACAGCCTATCCCGCCTGTCAACGTCAACTGCCCGACAGAGCTAGCTGCTCCAACGTCAGAAACGGAGGCACGGTCAGCTTCGCCGTCATAGGAAAGCCATTGCAACTGTTACGGCGCATCACACGAACCCGCAAACCACCGGATCATTTCTAGCACAAAGAGATTGCAAAATAAACTTACAAAACGTGAGAGGGAAGAAATGTGATAACGTGCACCGCATGCTGCCGCGCAGATATCGTCGCATGTATGACGTCACATCTGGTTATAAAATTTATGCGCTCGAGAATAAAGCGATCATTGTCTTGTGGCCGCTGGTCGTGGCAATATCAGACACCAGCACTGATAACGGCGAACAGAGCATTGGCCATCGATCAACTCACAGGCGGCAAGGCGTGTCGGCATTTACACACTTTACATCGAATATTCTAGCGTTATCGCTAGCGCCTTGTACGTTCCAGAATAAACTGTACTGTTCATGAACTGGGCGTAATCTGAACAAAATGATCTACTTCCGTCCTGAAGCTTCTTGAGCAGTGTCGGCATGGTTAGCACTGACAACTACTCACAGTAATATTGCGTGATAAAACGAGATAGTGGGAATATGACGAAGATATGATGGAAGCATGTGTTATGGTGGTACTTAGTGCTCACTAAATGATTGAATGGACAAACGTACGGATGGATGGAAGCACGGACGAACGCATTGACGAATAGGCAGACAAGCAGGCGGATGGCTGTATGGACGCGCAGACGGATGGACAGACAGATGCTCAGAGAGATTGACGGCTGTACGGACGGATGAACGGATGGAGAGACGGACGCATCGATGAACGCAGGGAATGACGCACAAATGAACGCAGGCACGGGTGCACGGAAAGACGCACGGGCAGAAAAACGGACGCATGGATAGACGCATGGGCACGCTGACGAATGGATGAACAGACGCTTCGCCCGCCCCACTCATCATCATTCACTTCATGTATAAGCTGTGATTTTCTTTATTTTTAAGTAGTGTGATTAAGTTTATTCAACCTGAGAAGCCGCAACAAGGCCGCAACGGAAAATGGCCGAACGGCAAGTCTGGCAAAGGCGGCAGTGGTTCTCTCTCAATCAGAACGCAGGGCTTTTCGTTCTTTTGCGAAGGTGCATATGCGTTAGTGCTTATGCTCAATACATTACCCTCGGGGTGAAGAGTAGCCATCCTGCCTACTTAGGGAGTAGGTGCAATGAGGGGGTCGTAGTAGGGCTTGAGAAGATTGACGTGCATGGTCTCACGTCTTCTACGGCGCAAATCTGGCGATTGTGTTAGGGGCTCAATGATGTAATTCACCGACGAGGTCGCTTCAATGGCATGGTACAGACCATGGTATCGGGTCAAAAGTTTAGAAGAAAGCCCTGGAAAGTGTGGCTGCAACCAAAGCCCCACCAGGGAGCCAGCGCGAAATGTAGGAGCTATGTGATAAACGTCGTCATGTCGAGTCTTTCGGAGACCTTAAGCATCACGTGTCAGAGAACGAGCCACGTGACGGCCGTCTTGAGCGTATCTGGCAACTTCAGAAATGAGAAAGCACTGAGATGTATCTGGGCGGTACGGGAGTGTGGTGTCTCGAGTGGTGGGAAGATTCGCGGCCGTACAACAGAAAGAACGGGGGAAAGCCGGTAGTCGCTCGCGTCGTGGGGTTATAAGCGAAGGTAAGAGAAGGTAATACAGCGTCCCAGTTAGGGTGGTCGGAGGAGGTTTACATCATCAGCATGTCGCGAAGTGTGCTGTTGAACTGCTCAGTTAGACCTTTATCTGTGGATGGTATGCGGTAGATTTTCGGTGAATGATGTCGCATTGTCGCATTAAGCGACAATAACTTGGATGACCTCCGACAATAACACTCTACCCCTCTCACTGGGTAGTTCCCGTGGAGCACAAGGCGTAGAATGAAGCTGCGGTGAACGAAAAGTGCAAGTTCGTGGGCGGTCGCTGCCGGCAGAGATGCAGTCTGAGCGTGGCGTGCACGGTGTAAAATACAAACACTTTAGGTGGGAACACTCGCAAACGCGATCGACCAAATAAAGTAACAGCTACGCGTGTCTGTCGGACCGCTGCCGGCAGCGCTGCCTGCGGCGAGCAGGCGCAACTTGAAAACAGAAAGAGGCGTTGCTAAAACAACCGGTTCTTCACAGGAATAAGGACTTTATACACAGGTGCTTTGTTTCTGCCCAGGAATGAAAATCGATTATCCTTATCACCAAGGATTCTGGGGGTTTCCGACGCGTGTCAAGCGCAGCCTCCATTTTTCTCTATGAAACGCATTCCGGTAGTTTAAGTTGGTTCTCGCACGTCCTGTGAACTTTATACTGCTTCGGGCGTAACCGACTTAAACGTAATGGTCATTTTTACCAAAATTTAGTGTGAAGCGGCTCTTCATTTAAATGCGCTGGTTTTTGTGTATTCAGTTTTGGTAAGTGGCGCACTTGCATTGACAAGCTGGATCTGTGGAGCGCGCGAACAGCGTAGTGGGATGCACATGTTTTTGATGACCAGCAGAGCAGAACTTGAACAAGACGGCGTGATTGCTCGTAAAAAGAGAAGCAACCACTTAGATACAGTAGAACTTGTAGCTGGGTGAGTTGGTTCATAATTTTGGGTAACCTGGTGTGCGCAAATGCAGAAGAACGACAACAGAAAAGAATAAACAGGGACAAGCACTTGTCCTTGTCTTTTCTTGTCATGTGTCTGCATTTGCGCACACCTAGTTACCGAGGACACTTAGATACATATACTATTTTGTTGGAGTGCGTTACAAGGCTACCGTTTGGTGTTACGCCTAATTCTATTATCGTTGCGCTAATGGTAAATATATTGCGTGAAGTTCACGGCCATGTGATTACCCATTTGGATCGAGACATCTTCACAGGGGACTTTGTGCCAATATTGTCAACGATATCATCATCTCTTATTACCATGCACGGGAAGCACATTACAATATATTTCTCGCATTGAACAATTGGCGGGCCTTCTTATGAATGCCACTAGAAACGTGTTCACAAAAAACGGCAGGCCTGCGCGGAAGGTGCAACAGTCGCAGCAAAAGTTAGCCTAGAAGAGCGGCCTTTAAGAGCCTTTCCGAAAGACTCATTGGGCAACTACCGCAAGCGAACGTGGTTGATACCAACTAGGTTATTAATAAATTCACCTGGGTATTAGGCCGGCGATCACTGTGCTATTTTTGTAATTCTTCTGAGAAGCCTTGTATCCGCTAGATACATGCAAGAAATTTTCGGCCAATTGATGATGTAGTGGCTAATGACGATAAGATATTATGGCTGAAATGGTATGCGCCACAGTTAATAGAGGAACGAGAGCAAGCTTTTGTAAAGGGTTGTAGCATTGGACGGCCCACTCGTTACGCTATTCACATTGTGCGACGACTGGTTGTTCTTTCGATGTTCTAAAACGCTTTATAAGCCGTGTTAACGCGATAGCTTTCCCGACATCAAGCCTGCCTAAGGCAAGTTTGACAACAAGTCACAAGTACCAGTGTAGCTCAGTGGTAGAATACTGAGATGCCACCCAGCAGACCTGCGTGCGAGCCCTACTCTTTCATTCGTGCTAGGACAAGCCTGCATGAGGCAAGCTTGAAAACAAGTTACAAGCACCGGCCTAGCTCAGTGGTACAATACTGGGCTTGCGCCCAGCGAACCCGGGTTTTGGCCCCACTGTGTCATTGGTGCTAGGCTTTATTTTTAATTTCGTGTGATGTGGTTACGGGCACCGGCGGCGATGGCAGCGGCGGTGGCGGACAATTGCATGCGACCCGAGTTGTAGTCTCATAACAGCTTTCGCTGTAAAAGCAGTGAATGCACAGCGTAAAATGGTGAACAATCGTTCACTATGCCTGTAACAGAGAAAAACACTATTTTAACGTATCATTGTGTTTCATCAACATAAAAATTCTTCATGCAGTGGTATATATTCATTCACATTCACTACAAATAATCTGAACAATGAACTGTTTGCTGCCGACTGCATCTTTTGTGCTGAGCGAATGTCTTACCTGGAAATTGCTTGACTCCATGCTTTGAGGCATTCGGGATCAGAAGGAACATAAGATAATATTACTTTTTCTAGGCACGTAGAGTTACTTGACCGAAAACCACTAACAAAGCACTTCCGATATTCTCTGTGTGTACGTCGCGTCTCTCATAATCATATGGTGGTTTTGGGACGTTAAACCCCACAAATCAATCTGTGTGTACGTCTTCTTTCAGCAGACTTCATTCATGGCCGCTCACCACATCACAAGTTAATTTCGCAAACGGCAATGATGAAACGCCACTTGTTACTTCATGAAACGCGCCTAAGGCATGGTGGCGACTGAAGCGGCTGATTGGGTTGTTTTTACGAGTGGAAAAATTGGCCGATCCCACGTACAATGGATATCGATGGTATGCGAAACACAAGTGATAAATGTTGATATGTCATTTTAAAATCAGCACAACGTTACTAGATGGAGTTAAATGATGCCATACACGACTTCCATGTTGTGATTATTATGTTTGGATGTGTTGTTTACCTTCGTCATCTATTTAAGTCACGTGATACCAGATTTAGTATATGTGCAGCTAGAAAAACGGCCGCGAGCATGCTATGAGCATGGTATGTTGTCATGTTTCTACATGACACACGTGTTAGGATTATCATATTTGCACAAGTCATATATTTCATCATCCATTGACATCACGCAGCTCCAAAATTGTTATATGTGGAGCTAGCAAAACAGCCGCGAGCGCATCATGAAGGGCCGAGTATACTCCAACGTAGCGTTGACGCGCGCGCACGCTGGGCACAGTGACGCTACGTTAGCAAAACTCAAGCCCTTATAGTCTGACGCCCGGCGCGACCAGCGTCCGTCGGCGCGGCCCGACGCAGCCGGCGCGAAATGCGACATGCTGCATTCGCGCCGATGCGTTGTCCAGACAACACGGCGTCTCCCTCTTTTCGTGACGGAGGGACGCCGGACGCGCTGAAAAGCGCATACGTCAGAGCAACGCAGCGAGACGTGCGCCAGCGAGTATATGGCAGGATGGGCGCCTGGCGCGGTAACGCCTGCGTGACGCGACAAAATGAACGCCGGTGAGCACGAGTACCGCGTCACGTTCAAATGTATTGGCGTCATGACTGTGGCATGTAGTCATGTTTGCACATGACACGCAACTCATGATTACCATGTTTGCACCAGTCACATACCTTCATCATTCATTGGCATCAGGTAATACCGAGTTTGGTACATGTGAAGCTAGCGAAACGGCCGTGAGTGCATCATGAGCCTAGCATGTAGTCATGTTGTTACATGACACGCATCTCATGTTTATCATGTTTGCACCAGTATCGGGCCTTCGACATTCATTCACATCCCGTAATACCAAATTCGGTATACGTGAAGCTAGCGAAACGGCCACCAGCGCATCATGAGCGTGGCTTGTAGTCATGTTAATACACGACGCGCATCTCATGATTATCATGTTAGGGTCTGTCGCTTGTGTTCGCCGTGCAACCATGTCTTAGCATACCAGTTTTGCAACTGCCATGTGAACAAAACCACCGCAAGAGCTGTAGGACCATGAAATGTAAATCCTGACATTATGACATACGTGTCATGATTTTCATGTTATGACTAATCAAATGTGTTTTTCATAAAGTCATGTTATGCCATACCAAGGTTGGTATTGATACCACTACCGAAACGGCCAGGAGAGCTAAAACTCGTAGATAGATAGATAGATAGATAGATAGATAGATAGATAGATAGATAGATAGATAGATAGATAGATAGATAGATAGATATAGATATAGATATAGATATAGATAGATAGATATAGATAGATAGATATAGATAGATATAGATAGATAGATACGCCTAAAGTCGCCGAAGTTCGCTTAGAGAGAGACAGAAACGTCTTTATTCACAAAAGCATATAAGATATGCTTCGTATTTGAAAGCATGACCATTTCGCAACGCCGTTGTCGCCACCTACCGCACCGGTTGCTATAGCAACGATGCATGCATTTTTGTCTATCTTTAAGTTGCGCTGGCTTGCCGGCAGCGGTCTGACGGGTGCGCTTCTCTGTTACCTTTAGCATCTTCAGGAATCGTGCCCCGGAGCAGTCTAGAATTTCCCCAAAACCAAAAAGGGGCAGAACGCCTCGGTTTCTTGGAGGAGTAAACGGAATACCAGCCGTTGAGCGTCGTCTGCTGATCGTCTGCTACGCGTGCAGTACGCAACGAATGCTGGGTTTGTACAGCGTCGCTCCGTCAATTTTTCGGATCACTTCGAAGCACCAAAAAAGTGCCCCTACCGGGTGCGCCCTCGTTACCGAAGATGGTTGGTGCGCACTGGTGTGCACCGGTGCGGTTTCCCGAAAATGCCGTTGATCTGGTCGATCACATTTTATAAAAAAATCGAGAAGTGTCCCCACCTAAAGTGCCTGTATTTTGCCCCGTAGTAACGTGTGAAATGACTGACGCCGACAATGATCCACCGGTTTCCAGAGCCACTTTATTTCAGAGGGCCATAAAGGTCGATACCCGCGCATTAAAATAAGCGAGCTGGGCACGGGAGCGCCTGTAACATGCCAGTAAAGCGCCGCGGAGGCGTTTTGTTTTGTTGGAAAATAGTGCAAGACTGAACATATTTCTGTACAAAGCGATACATTCCTCGCCATTAATATCGTTGGCACAGCCTTTCGCAGGTTTTTAGGACACCTGCGTGAACACATTAGGAATCTGCATGGAAATTCATGCTGATATCAGAGCGCATATGACTATAGGAACCGCAAGAAGCCACTTCTGACCACCCGGCATGTAGTTGCGGCGGTACACAATGTTGTCTCTCATAAAAAAGTGAGCTCCTTGACGGCGTAGCGCTCTCGTGGAAGGGACAGCAGACGGATAGGTAAGGTAGTCGAGTAACAAGGCAAGGTATGGGTCTTTCCGCTGTTCCGAAAGCATGTCAGTGGTGCCGAGAGGTGACAAGGTGGTAAAAGGGGGGACAGAGAAGCCAGACCTGGTGTTAAGGGTGAGCCGAAATGTGCATCGGCATCCGCATGCTTGCGACCGGGACGATATACGGCACAGATATTGTATTACTGCAATCGAAGCGCCAAAGGCCCAGGCGTCCGGACGGGTCTTTCGAGGTGGACAGCCAACATAGAGCGTGGTGGTCTGTGACCGCGTCAAAAAGACGGTCGTAAAGGCACGGGCAAAGTTTCGTCAAGACCCGGATTATGGCCAAACACCTCTTTCTTGTCACGGAGTAATTCAATTAAGCCTTCTTGAGAGCGCGACTTGCATGAGTGTCTCCCTATTTAGCTTGGGTGCTTTTCTGCTGTGCCCAAAACTGCACGAAAACCGACGCCACTTGCACTGGTCTGAATTTCCGTGGCAACAATGGGGTCGTAGAGACGAAGGATAGATGGTGAGGTCAACAGGCGGCGCAGCTGGTGAAATGCGTCGTCACATGCAGATGACTATGCAGATATACCTTTGCTGTTGGCAAGCAGACGCGTCAGAGGTGCGATGATGGACGCAAAGTTGCGCATGAATCGGCGTAAGTAGGATTAGAATTCAACATAACTTCTGAGGGCTTTCAGCGATGTGGGCATTGGGAATTCCGTGACACCTCGAAGCTTATCAGGATCCGGAAGAACACCGTTTCTTGTAATGACATGTCCCAAGATGGTTAGTTTGCGTGCTGCAAAGTAGCACTTCTTGTCGTTAAGTTGTAGGCCTGCAGAAGTTAGACACGTCAGAATATCCTAAAGACGAACAATATGTGCCGAGAAATCAGCTGAAAAGACTACGATGTCGTCCAGGTGACACAAGCAAGTCTTCCACTTGTGGGCGCGCAAGATGGGATCGATCATGCGCTCAAATGTCACAGGAGTGTTGCAGGGCCTCTATGCATGGCTTTGAACTCATATAGGCCATCTGCCATTACAAAGGATGTTTTAGGGCAATCTCGCTCAGCCATTGGCACCTGTCAATACCCAGAACGCAGATACAAGAATTTTAAGTACCCAATAAACCAAATCTTTCCCTAAAGGGTGTAAATGAGGTTGTCGCCAGACACGCACCCTTTGCTCCCTATTGGGTGTTCAAACAAGGGTGCTGAGAAAGGGTGCAGAGCAAAAATTTTAAAGGGTGTAACGAGTGCACCCTTTTAAAAAGGTGCTGTGATGTCATAACACCCTTTCAAATGGGTGCTGGAAGGGTGCACCACATCGACGTACCAGTGGGCCAAATCTAGGATTGATGCTGGAGATGGCTAAAAATACAGATTGCTGTATACTCTGTAGACCATGCTGAGTGACAGCCCACATACAGTTTGTTAGTACTTAAACACATGTACTAAGTCGTCCATTTCACCCTGAACATGTGCACCATGCACGCGGCCGGCCCTCCACAGAGTGCCTTCCGCAGGCGCTTACGAAACTAGCACTGAAACACAGTGACAGTTCTATGTGGGGCTTTTGCATCATCGTCTTTTAAAACACAGTGTCTCTGCAGTAAAGCTACTGGTAGTTGGATGCAGTGTTTTGCTTTCTGTATGTGTAGGCAAATAGAGAATCCGGCACTGTTACCGAGAAGGGCTGCAATTGTGCCTTACCCTGTCCAGGTGCTGCGCCTCGGGTTTTTGTTTTTTCCTGCTCTGGATAGAACAAGCTGCACTTACTGCACTTCTTAAGAACAGTGTCGAATTTTAGATAAGCTTGTACTGTTGCAAGAGCAAAGTTGGCTTCACCACAAAGATAGCGTGATTTGGCCAAGCCACCGTTCTCCAGCAGTCAGCGAAGTGGAGGCCTCACTTACAGCTGTCTGTACGTTTGTGTACTGGTAACCAAAGTGCCCTCGAGAAGCGTTCAGCAGACAGCCGGATGCATGGTGCAATGTTCAAGGTGGAAGTAGACAATATGTAAATATATACCTTAAAGCAAGCTATATTGAATAAATATGGGTTTCAACAATCATGAAATTAATCCCAGAGTGCGTATATGGCCTGTGCTGCCCATTTTGGTCGAGAATGAATGTAATCTATTCAAGGCCCCTTCCTGCACACATGCATGCACAATTTATGGATGCTTGGTCACCATACAGACATGCATGCCTGCTAATTAAAAACTCATAAGTTTCGAATACCGGTGATTATTTCAAAAGCCATATACTCACTTCAAAAGACACACAGAGAATATGCACTAAATACAGAACCTTATCACATTGCGCTCTTTTAAATTATGTGTAGCCCCACCGCGGTGGTCTAGTGGCTAAGGTACTCGGCTGCTGACCCGCAGGTCGCGGGTTCAAATCCCGGCTGCGGCGGCTGCATTTTCGATGGAGGCGAAAATGTTGTAGGCCCGTGTACTCAGATTTGGGTGCACGTTAAAGAACCCCAGTTGGTCAAAATTTCCGGAGCCCTCCACTACGGCGTCTCTCATAATCATATGGTGGTTTTGGGACGTTAAACCCCACAAATCTAATCTAAATTATGTGTAGCAGACGTGAGGTTTTATGCATGTGAGAATGCAAAATATTAGGCCCCAACAAAAATTTATAACAAATAAATTAACATGACACAAATAGTCACTATTTTATTGTACATAGCATACAACCCAAAAAGATTGACAATAGTAAACATGAGCTAAGACCTACTGCATCGATTGTAATGGTGAGATCTGTGTGAGTGAGAATGAATATTCTGTTTTTCAAATCTTTTTCTTATAAGTAGACATCTTTTTTGTGATGAGACTTCTTTTTTAACTTTTAACATTCTGACTTCCCTCCATGCACAGTAGGTAACAAATAGGTTATTTAGAACAACAAAATATAAGTTAGAGGCACCAGCAGTCCAAAGGCGCTTATTTAGGGCATTGCCAGTACCCACACAATTGAAAACGAAAATGGATAGAAAAGTGGGTGTGTGGTAAAACATGTTGGCTTATATAACATGCTTTAGTCATCATGCTAAAAGCCTTGACTACAAGCTTGCTCAATGCTTATTTACAGCTCTCCATTTATATATGTGTGTGTGTTTCTAAACTTGTGCGTTACAAAATCGCAAATATTGACAAGGTAATGCAAGTGGTGTTGGATTAATATAATGTGATCATTCAAACACTTGCACAATCCATGTTCAGCTGCCCAGGCGACTTTGGTTCTTTTTGCAGAAGTGTGGTCAAGGCGCTCCTTCTCTACAGCACATCCGAACCCGGAAGCCTAAAATAAAGACAGAAGTAATCACCAAGAGTTTCACAAGACAGACTGTCCAAGATACAATATGTTTTGTCATGCTGGAGTGTTTTTAGTTCTGTGTGAGTAGAAGTCAGCATAAATATCCGCTTTGTTCTCAACGAAAAACATGCTTGTTGGAGGTCCCCCAGGCAAAAAGCTGTGTAAGCAACTTGACAGCACCTGGGGGCCTACAGAAGGCAGCACGTACAACAGATTTCACATACAAAAACAAACAGCATAGTAGAAAGGAAATATATATACAAGAAACATCTGAGCAATGATTCAGCATGATGCACATGTGAAACATGAGTTAGGTTTGAGTAAAAAAGCTATTCATCAAGTAATTGCGCACATCCGATTAGAACAAACCGAAAAAGGCACTGAAGTTAATTAGGGTTTTTCAAGAATTGTAAAGTGTCAAAAAGCAATATTCTAGTCTAGCTCTACAATAGTGTGTCATGTATGTAGTACTAGTATTTGCCTGTTAGGTATACTGTAGTCATGAATATAGTCAGTTTTCTTAATACCTAAAACTAAGTATGTTGCACTCCAGCTGTTCATGTTCAATAAATAATTGTTTATGGTAGCATTTATGTTACAAATTTGATGCTAAAAACTCGGCAGATCCCACATACTTTGCGAATCGATGTTATGCGAAACACGCGGATGCAAGGTGAATGTATTTAAACTTTTTTATTGAGCGATCTTATGAAGTGGAGCTCAGTATATGTACAAATTCTCGCACAGACATACGTTAAACAGCTCCATATGTTTCATTTGTTATGGGGAGATGTTACAACATTGGCAGTTATTTGATGTTTCATAACGATGCCAAGAGGAACATGGATATTAACCACACTAGAAGTGGTAGGCTGGTATGAAGCATTGGGGTTTGCGCTGGCACTCGCGAGGATGGTAGCTCTCAACACTGCTACACAAATACTTCACAGGATGGTGCCTGACTACAATTGACTTTGATTCGACCTCACGGCTGCATCAGAGGAGTGCTTATGTAATAGTTATAAAGTTTGATAGCCAGTACTGCAACGACAGGTGATGTTACACAAACATTGGAGACTATTTGAAAAGTATAACCGAGGCCGGGCATGGCTCTGTGGTAGAATACTTAATTGCCAAGCAGAATACTAGGTCTCGATTCCTGCTGCGACACGACTTTATTCCCTGCATTCATTTGGTCAATGCTGCCTATGTCAGCTTTTTAACATGAAAGCGTTGAAGAGCTCATGTCGTAGAAAACCCGCCGCCGGCATCTGTCCCGTTGGTTGTGAGCAAAAATCGTCTCTGCATCTGTGACCGAAAAATCAAGTTACCTAGTTTCCAGAAACTCAAAGAATTCCTACTTATGACCTAATGGAGGCGTGCTAATTGCTGCAAAACAAAACCCCCAAGTCGTACTACTAGATACTTAACTCAGGGCTTAACACACAGAACTCCATTGACATCGGCCAAAAATTAACTTTTGATGCACAGCGCTATTCCTCTTCCCTATTTCATGAACCACACAATGCTGTGATAATTGTACCCTGGTATTTTCGGTGGGTTATATTGCACAAAAATACAAGAATTATGTCAAAAAATGGCATCAAATTCCATCGACATGTCATCGAAATGGAGACACAGGCTACTAGTCTTTTTTATAATGCTAAGAGCATTTAAGGTAAACGCATTGAAGATAGCTGGTGGCCTTTTTCACTATCTAGGTATCAAAATTCTGCAATGTCAGTCGTAGGTTACCGATATTGCAAGCTCAAGAAAAGTGTGGCTCTGAAGGAATCAACACAGCGTTTTGCCAGCTTTTCTAAGAATGCAGTCCTTAAAATTGCTAATGTTTGCAATTTTTTTTCGCTATAAATTTCGTGCCTTGCATCCAAATGAACCTCCATTCTACTTTTTTTTCATTCGTGCTCTCACTAACTGCTTACCTTGTCTTGTCAAAAGTTCGTTGACACAAATAGGACTACTTAATCTAAAACGAAAGGCCACTGTAGACAGACATAAGTTTTTTGTATTATCCAGAACATTTCTATTGTGACATGAGGCATAATGCACTACTATTTTTTTTCAAACTACTCTTGTTTGTTCCTACTCTATCTGTAGTGTCAATATCATCACGAGTAATGGTTTTTCCATCATCGCACAAAAATTTCGGACAACGTCAAAAGAAAACCCTCATCTGGGACGCCTTTGATGTCAGATAGTTCAACCTTGATTAGAGTGTAAATTCTTCAATATTCACCTGAAAGTCTTTTGTGCCTGTTTCAAGGTGCGACAGGCTCTTCATGCAAAGCCTTTATTTCTAAAGAGAGCGCGTTGACACTGTCACCAACTTCGTTCCACACTCTTGAAGGACCAAAGTTCAGCATGAATTTTGTGCTTGAAATCATCTGCTTGCCATGACAAACAATTGACAGGAAACATTAGTTCTCTTGCTTGGCAGGAGTGCATGCAATAATACTAACACAATAAGGCAAAGAAATAAGTGTCTCACCTGTGAAAAAATGATTTTGGGAAGCACCGTGAAGACCGCATACACTGCTGCCAAGCTGAGTGGAATATGGAGAGCACTACATATAAGTAGGCAGCGTTCAGTAGCTTAGTGAGGCACAGTGCACGAGCAGGGTGAACAGAGCTGATGCTTGGAACAATGTTTCAGAGTTTGCTGGTGCTTGGGCTTCTTGACCTTGTCAGGAACTTTTCTTGAGCAGCCTCACTCACATGAAATGACAGACCGTGCCAAAGATTTTCTGCACCGGTGCGAAAAATTATTCTGGTGAGGCTTGTCCAGACTGCATGCGTTGCTTACCGAATTGGAGTGAATGGCTAGAAACGCATGGCCAACCTATATTTAGCGGCACGCAACTGAGAAATACAAAAAGGGCATGCTGCAGTATAAATACAACGAAAAACATGCTGTTGCAGAGCTTTTCATGTCGATGTCATACATGTGAATGTTCATTCACCTTTATAGCTCACTCGTGCACGAAGATAAAGTTAGAACTCTTAGAAGAAGACACCCCCTTTTAGCTGTATCGACTGCGCGTAATTAAGAGATAAGCATGCGTGAGTAAAGCTGTTGCCTGCGATCAATAAATTCTGTTCTTGAAGCTGATCAAATATATGCACGAGTGCATCCATAGAGGCACATTTGCATTTCTATGGTTATGATACCAATGTTATGTGTTTCTCAGGTAAATGCCATGCAATATTCACCATATGAATATTTTATTATGTAAAAATGCAATACCACTGCATATACATGTCAGTATGCGCATATGCATCCACTGCAGATCAAGCATAAAATAAAGAAATACTGACACATGAATTTTTTACCAAGGTAGTGGAGGGCTCCAGAAATTTCGACCACCTGGGGTTCTTTAACGTGCACCCAAATCTGAGAACACAGGCCTACAGCATTTTCGCCTCCATCGGAAAAGCAGCCACCAAAGCCGGAATATCATCGTGCGACCTTCGGGTCAGAAACCGAGTACCTTAGCGGCTAGACCAATGCGACAGGAGTTCAATCTCCCTGTTCCCCCATGTAGGGTAGCAGACAGGCTTTGCTGGTGTGGCTTACCTCCCTGCCTTTCCTTCTCTACCATTTCTCATGAGTTCAACGAATGGAGCTTCCTTCAAACAGTTAACATTCGGACGTTTATACTTTGCCTGAAATCGAGTTCACTAAATGAATATTGTGTGCTGCTTCATAGTGATCAATGATCCAAACTCTTCTGTTTGGCTAAAAAGGCACTACTCCTCACTTCTCATCAAATAGCACTCTAATCTGTCTAATGACCTTAGGGGTGAAAAGTGAAAACGCTAAGACAAAACATCAATCTTGAACCATATGCCATCACAATAAAGCAGGCAAGCTTCTGCAAAAATGACCGGCCACCAGCATCTCAGACACTACAGATAGCTACATAATATAATGGTTTCCCAACATGACGTAAAGGCAGCAGAATCACATTGTGCCTAACCTGCTTCATTATGATAACGATGAGGCCTCAACGTTATTGGCCTCTGTATGCTAATAACAATTTACCTTGCAAATCATGTGACAATAACATTCAATACGACGTCATGAATCTTGAATCCTATCATGTGGTTAAGTACTAACAAGGTGGTTTTAGTGACGTCGGTGCAAGCCAACAACAATCACTTAGTGAACATTATTTTTGATATTATTCAATTGGTCTGATGCGTACATCTTCAAAAATTGGCAGTTTAGATTTGTTCATTCTTAGAAAAATACAATGTCTAAGTTTGCATGTCAGCAGCAACATATGCACGCCTTAGGCACGAATACTGTGATGTATAACCTTATTGTGTTTTGAGCAATAAATTAGGTATTCATACACTGCACATACAACAGGTCACTTGTAAATTTGCAGCGAGGACATAAAGAATTTATGATATCAGATAAAGCGTTACACTTGTATTCGAAAGTTTCATTGGAAGTAGTGGTAGAACTTCGTTTTAGAACGTTCATAGACGTAAAGGTATTCGGCAAAATTTTAACTCCAAAGCGGGCTGCAGCGCCCACGACTCTTAAAAACCAGAACAATGCAATGATAGGTGAACAGGGGGGAAGAAGCAGTACGACCAAAATTGTGCTCGAACGAGTGAACTACTGCTCAACCTAGCGCTTGCACAGCTAAGTTATGGCTATTGGGCCACTCATAGACAAAATGTATTGACCCAGACATAATTGCACGCTTTGAGAACCGCACCTACAGCACGTTGTGTCAAGTTTATGCACACTTAATTTAGCTGAGTTACTGCTAGTTCTTATAGTATTAAGGTCGTGGTTGTCTCGGCTACTGTACAGATCTCTGTAAAACTCCTCCGCTATTTTAACTATCCTATCCATATTGGTAGTTATTTTGCCTTCTTTGTCCCTTAGTGCATACATCCGCCTTTTGCCTATCCCAAGTTTCCTCTTCGCTGCTTTGACGCATCCTCCGTTTTTCAGAGCGTGCTCAATTCTCTCCATGTTATACCTTCTTACATCGCATACTTTACGTCTATTAATCAACTTCGAAAGCTCTGCCAGTTCTATTTTGTCTGTTGTACTTGACACTTTCATGATTTGACGCTTCTTAATTAGGTTCTTCGTTTCCTGGGAAAGCTTGCCGGTGTCCTGTCTAGCTACCCTGCCTCCAACTTCCACTGCACACTCCGTGATGATACCGTCAGATTATCATTCATTGTATCTACGCTAAGGTTGGTTTCCTCGCTAAGAGCAGAGTACCTGTTCTGCAGTGACACTCTGAATTCCTGTACTTTCCCTCTCAGTGCTAGCTCATTGATTGGCTTCTTGAGTATCAGTTTCTGTCGTTCTTTCTTCAAGTCTAGGCGGATTCGAGCCCGTACCATTCTATGGTCACTGCATCTTACCTTGCCAACCACTTCCACATCCTGCACGACTCCTGGGTGTGCAGTCATTATAAAGTCTATTTCGTTCTTATTTACGCCATTAGGGCTCCTCCATGTACACTTGCGGTTTTCTCGTTTTCGGTAGAAGGTATTCAAAATACGCAGATTATTGCGTTCTGCGAATTCTACTAGTAGCTCTCCTCTGGCGTTTCTAGTGCCGATGCCATAATCTCCTACTGCCTGGTCTCCAGCCTGCTTCTTCCCTACCTTTGCATTAAAGTCGCCCATTACTATAGTATACTGTGTTTTCACCTTACTCATTGCCGATTCCACGTCTTCATAGAAGCTTTCATCTGAAGCGTCATCATGGCTGGATGTAGGCGCGTAAGCCTGTACTACCTTCATTTTGTATCTTTTATTCAGTTTAATTACAATGCCTACCACCCTTTCATTAATGCTATAGTAATCCTCTATGTTGCCAGCTATGTTTCTGTGAATTAGGAACCCTACTCCCAGTTCTCTTCTGTCTGCCAAGCCCCGATAGCAAATGACGTGCCCATTCTGTAGCACAGTATAGGCCTCATCTGTCCTCCTAACCTCACTCAGCCCTATTATATCCCATTTAATGCCTTCTAGCTCCTCGAATAATACAGCTAAACTTCCCTCACTAGATAACGTTCTAACGTTAAACGTTGCTAAGTTCAAGTTCCAATGGTGGCCTGTCCGTATCCAGAGATTCCTAGCACCCTCTGCTGCTTTGCAGATCTGACCGCCGCCGTGGTCAGTTGCTCCGCAGCTGGTGGGGACTGAGGGCCGTGAGGTAATTGACGAATGCCTACGGGAGGGGGTGGCCAGATACTGCACCAGGGTGGCCAATCCTTCTCTGGTGAGATCATCGGTGCGTACCGGCTTTAAGCCGGTACGATCAGACAGTAGTGGGAATGACGACACCCCGCCGGTAATGATAGAATAAGTCAGAAAAGCTTTGGAGAGCATGCACAGAGGCAAAGCTGCTGGTGAGGATCGGGTAACATCAGATCTGCTGAAAGATGGAGGACAGATTGTATTAGAAAAACTAGCCACTCTATTTACGAGGTGTCTCCTGACGGGAAAAGTACCAGAGTCTTGGAAGAATGCTAACATCATCTTAATACATAAGAAAGGAGATGACAAGGACTTGAAGAATTACAGGCCGATCAGCTTGCTCTCTGTAGTATACAAGCTATTTACAAAGGTAATTGCTAGCAGAGTAAAGAAAACATTAGAATTCAATCAACCAAAGGAACAAGCAGGATTTAGAACAGGCTACTCAACAATTGACCACATTCATACTATCAATCAGGTAATAGCGAAATGCTCAGAGTATAACCAACCACTATACATAGCCTTCATAGATTACGAGAAGGCATTTTATTCAGTAGAAATATCAGCCGTCATGCAGACACTGCGGAATCAGGGCGTAGATGGAATATATATAAACATTCTGGAAGAAATCTACAGGGGATCAACTGCTACCATAGTGCTTCATAAAGAAAGCAACAGAATACCAATAAAGAAGGGTGTAAGGCAGGGGGACACAATCTCCCCAATGCTATTCACTGCGTGCTTACAGGACGTTTTCAGAAGCCTAGAATGGGAACAGTTAGGGATAAGAGTTAATGGAGAGTACCTCAGTAACCTGCGCTTCGCCGATGACATTGCATTGCTGAGTAACTCAGGGGACGAATTGCAACTCATGATTACGGAGTTAGACAAGGAGAGCAGAAAGGTGGGTCTTAAAATTAATCTGCAGAAAACGAAAGTAATGTACAACAACCTCGGAAAGGAGCGGCGCTTTGCGATAGGTAATAGTGCACTTGAAGTTGTAAAAGACTGTGTCTACTTAGGGCAGGTAATAACCGCAGAGCCTAACCACGAGATTGAAGTAACTAGAAGAATAAGAATGGGATGGAGCACATTCGGCAGGCACTCTCAAATTATGACAAGTAGATTGCCACTGTCCCTCAAGAGGAAGGTATATAACAGCTGTATATTGCCGGTACTTAGCTACGGAGCAGAAACCTGGCGACTCACAAAGAGGGTTCAACTTAAATTGAGGACGACGCAGCGAGCATTGGAAAGAAAAATGGTAGGTGTAACCTTAAGAGACAAGAAGAGAGCAGAGTGGATTAGGGGACAAGCGGGAGTTAAGGATATCACAGATGCAATAAAGAAGAGGAAATGGAGATGGGCCGGGCATGTAGCACGTAGACAGGATAACCGCTGGTCATTAAGGGTCACCAACTGGATTCCCAGAGAAGGGAAGTGGGGTAGGGGGAGACAGAAGGTTAGGTGGGCAGATGAGATTAAGAAGTTTGCGGGTATAAATTGGCAACAGCAAGCACAGGACCGGGTTAACTGGCGGAACATGGGAGAGGCCTTTGTCCGGCAGTGGACGTAGACAGGCTGATGATGATGAATTTAGCTGAATATCATGGTAATTTAATATTATACGTGCCCGGTGGGTGCAAACACATTTGGTCACACAGGAAAACACATCTACCTTATAGTAGTCACACACATTTAATGACCATGTAGCTGTTGAAAAGAGGACGCGTAACATATAAAACTTTCTTCAGATACTTCTTTGCCACAGAAAACGAACAAGACCGCGTAAATACCAACGCGTACACCACGTCATTTTAGGGGCAAAACTCTTTATAGCGGCACTCGTTCGTCTCTCGTAGTATGTATAACATTTTGACCTCCAAGGTGGTGCCGGTGAGAGACTTCTTTTGTGCGCTGTTGAACAATAAAAATAGTGCTCAATGTACATGTCAATGGCTGCTAATGGGGTATGAGAGACAGGAGCGTTCGGCTTTTAGTTAACGCGCAGGCTGCGATCACCATTATCAACCATTTGCATGTAGATTGAGCACTATCTGACAAGAAATGGTTGCTACGTTATACTCGCTGGGTGTAACCTCCTTAGCTTTAGAAAGGTTTAGCGAGCGCTGAGCCGCAGTGCCATGAATACAATGAACTTGTATATACCATGAATGAACTCGAGGTGGTTAAAAATGGGAAGTAGATACGAAGCGCAAGCCCTAAGAAAGTAAAAGCCGAATTCTCCGCCTCTCATTTCCCATTAGCAGCCATTGGCATGTACATGAGCACTATCTGACTGAAAAAGTTTGCTACGTCATACTCGCTGGGCGTAACCTCCTTGGTTTTCGAAAGGTTTTGCGAGCGTTTGGCCGCAGTGCCATGAATACAGTGAACTAGTATATACCATGAACTCGAGGTGGTTAAAGGTGGGAAGTGGACCCGAAGCGCAAGCCGTCAGAAAGTGTGCGTGTGCCACCTCTCGTTCAGTCCTTGGAATGTCCGCTGGATGGCTGTGCTTCTATAGTGGGTTTATATGATGAAAACATGCGAGATGGTGGTACTTGGAGTGTTGCCAATAGATGGACGAACGGACAGATGCATGGATGAACGCATGAACGGACGCAGGGGCGGATGCATGGACAAATGCAGGGACGGACGCACGAACATACGCATGGACGGACGAATGCTTCGCCCCACTTTCCATCATTCACTCCGTGGATATGCTGCAAACATTTTTTCTCCATTCTTCTAAATTAAATATGCAAAGATCTAATTCAACGCGAATCACCGGAATACTCCAACGCACGCGACACACAGACGACGCTTACGGCTTCCAGGCACAGTCCCCGAACGGCGACCGACGGCATTGCAAAAATATAGTGATTCATAGCGTGCAGAGCATCGCCCACCAAATCACAGCTGCACAGCGCACATTGCTTTAACCTCCCTCCCCACAGAAAAAATTCGTCCGCGCGTAACGTCCCTGAGCTTAGACTTGAACCTTATGAAATCAGACACGCCAACAGGCTCGCTACGTTAATAAAAACTCGCTTATCGTCTACTAGCTAGGAAAACCTTAGTTCACAACGTTATTATACTATAGCGCTCCGGGTGTTAATTGCGGGAGGAGCCGACGACGCGGGCGGATGCACAGCAGCCTGGATCGGGCGCGCCGCGGCCTTGGCCGGAGAAGCAAAAAACAAAGCGTCGACAGCTGAAACATCCACCTACCTTATTATTTTGGCGAGCGCTCGACGGTACGAAGCAGCCGGTCATCTCTTAAGTATAGTGCATCTTCGTAGCAAGCAGCACCCACAGAACACAAAAGACAGCGCAAGCACACTTTGAACAACATAAAAAATTGACTTTAAACGCTCGGCACCCGGCCGTTGCGGCCTCCAGGAAGATTCCGCCATTTCTGCCCTTCTGGCGCCACCGATCCGCATTTGCGCGAATAATCTTTTATATGCTACGTAAAAGAATTGTTTGTGCTTAATTTTATAGTAAAAAGTAGTGAAAATAGAAGATATGCTAGTGTGTATTGCAAAGAATATTTCTTAACTTTGAAAAAGAAAAAATGACAGAACGCGTGTTCGCGTAATATTAGAAATGTCAAAGAGCGTGCGAAATTCTAAACGTTTGCTTGCTTGTGTATTTTTTATACCGATACCTTGTTAACATCTGTACATTGGTTGAGTGGTTAATCTGGCTGTTAAAAACAGTGTTAAAACGGTTGCATATTAGTACAAATTACAGGCAGCAAGCAAAATTTGTCACAACAAAATAAGCGTACTGGTTGGGAAACATTATTTTAGCTGTCCTTAGTGAATTTTCTTTAAGAAAAAGTTTTAGTCAAGGCTCATTTTAACTTGCTTTAAAGAATATTTCTATGAGCAAAATCAAGAAAACGTTTTTTATTGTTATAAAAATATAACGTCAAATTCCATAGCCTGCCATAAAAGTTAGTAACACGTGTCAACTGATATATTCTAAGGTTAACAAATATTTGTACAACACAAAAACTATTTTATCTACCACGGTCTTGTTGGTTTGTATTTCTTTGCATTAACAAATGTATGATTTATATATACAGTCATGGACAAAGATTTGTTTGCAATGTTAGGCGCAAACGAAGCTGAGAGCTCTATATGTGTAAGTCACAATCTTGTTGTAGCTCTTCAAGCTGCGTACTTCGCCATTGGCTAGTGAACTTGTAGCGCATAGCTTGGTCAGCGCCGGCCGTGAGGCGACGAGAAAAAGGCAGCAAGAATGCAAGAACCAGTGAAGAAATTACGTTCAGCCGAGCACTATCGCTATTCAGATATCCGTTGCTGCAGTGGGGCTATTATTGAGACCATGGTGTCTAACCAGGAGACCTCTAAAAGCTGTTGGTTATGCTCTACGACCACATTACTCACAAAGTTTTGTCGGCAACAGTGCACCCTAATGGGTGCTCATCAGCACCCACTAGTTGTTGCACCCTTTTTGCACCATAGTTTCCACCCTTTTGATGTGTTCACCCTTAAGGTTCCACTTGTTGGGTGCTGAGAGACGAATAAGGTGCTCAAAGGGTGTGCTGAGGGTGTCGGCGCCCTTTTTGACACCCTTATGGGTCAGAATTGGTTTATTGTGTACTCGGCGCCTTGTAAACAGTCAAAACCTACGTCTACTCGTAGTAGCGGGTAGATATATTTTTTGTAGTTCTGTTTAAGCGGCAATGGTCCAAGAAAAATTGAATGGTGCCATCTATTTTTTGCCAGTGCCGCGCACAGGTGATCACCAAGCCCTTTGAGAAAGCTGTAAAGACTCCACGTTCAAGCATGTCATTTACTTGCTCCGTACTGACGCAGCGCTCTTCGGCGGAAACGCGGTAAGCAAGCTGTCGCAGGGACGAGTGTGATCCGGTGTCAATAGTATGAGAGATAGTCGTGGTGCGGTTCAAACCAGGTTCTTGAAAGTTGAAAGAAGAGCCAAACTTGTTAAGGATAGCAAGAAATTGGCGGCAGTGTGAGGGAAAAAGTCTGCGTCAATAGCATTGTCGAAGGCTGACGAACTTGATGGCTCAGACGCATGAGTTATTGAATCATTGTGACATGGGGTCTCATTGGAATGAGTATTGTAATAGTACACAGTACTAGGCTGGTGTGTCAGCCATATTCTTTATTTCTAACCTCTTCTTCCTCCTCGTCTCCCTCCAACCCTGCCTAACGTTCACGTACACTCCCCCTCTTTGAAGACTCATTCCTCCTGGGGTGATACACGAAAACGTTTTCAATGGTCGCAAACTCCAACCATTATCGCTGGTGTAACCGACCCTTTTGAGAACGCCATGTTGCACCGCGATCTGCACCATGCGATAAGGTCCCATGTACACCTGCTTTGTGCCGGGAAGGCCTTTTCTGACAAGCACCAGATCGTTCAGTTGTATCTGAGGTATCCGCCTGTTGTGGCGACGGTCAAAGTTTATCTTCATACTTTCCCGGTATCGCTGGTAGGCTTCCGAAGTTTCTAGTTTTTCGCACAATTGCAGGCGGTCTGCAATGCAAAGTTCTTGATCAGCAGGAAACACTGGTACTTTTCCGAAAGCTGCAAAGTATGGGCTACAGCCGATGCTCGCAGTTCGCGACCGATTGTGATGAGCGACAGCTGCCTTCAAGCAGCACTTCCATCCACACTGAAAGCCTGGATACATTGAAATGAACACCTTCAAATCCCGAATGATTCATTCAGCCATGCCATTTCCTGCAGAATGGTACGGAGCTTAGCGTCGCAATACAACTCCTCGTTCCTTCGCCCAATCTTGCAAACGCCGACTGAGAAACGCTGGCCCATTGTCTGATATTACTATTTTTGTATTCTTGAACATCTCTCGACTCAAAAGAGCGATCACACTATTTGCGTCTTTCCTTCCCGGCCGTGCGTGTTTCCTTCCCGGCCACTATTCTTGTGCACTGGTCCTATTGCCACTAGGAAAAACTGCGTTCTTCTTACTCCTAGAGCCTTTTTCTTGAGCTCTGCGAAATCCAGATGAATGACTTCAAATGGTACGTCGGAATGTTGAGGCAAAACCCTCTCGTCTGTTCTCTGAAGGTACTTGGCTTTGTGAACTTGACATTGATGACAAGACTGAGCATACCGTTTAACGTCCTCTTTCATGTGTTTCCACTGGAAACGCTGACGAATCTTGTGATATGTCCTCCAAAAGCCGTCATGTCCACCTGAGTGCGGGGAGTCGTGATAGAGCTCCAAAATTCGAGGCACCATTGTTTCTGGGACTGTGAACTTTCCGTTATGAAACTTAAGTTGTTCAGTTCCCTCCCGCAACAATGTTGCGTTGACATTTTTATGATAAGGAATTACCGCAAGTTTTGAAAGCGCATCTGCGTCCTTGAGGTGTTCTCCAGGCCTGTGGTGGACCATGAAAGTAAACTGCTGGAGTTCGCTCACCCACCTAGCATTTTTTCCTCGAGGCTCGGCAAGGATAAGGATATACGTTAAGGCTTGGTGATCTGTAAATAGCTTGAAGCTCCTGCCATCCAGGTAAGGTCTAAAATAGCGTACGGCCATTAGGACTGCCAAGGCTTCCTTCTCTGTATTCGTGTAGTTCAGTTGAGTTTTCAAAAAGGTGTACGAATAGTACCCGACGACCCTCTGTTGACGGCTCCATGGAGAGTCGGTATCTCTCTGGTAAAGCACTGCGCCTGTGCCATGATAAGAAGCATCGGTGTTCAGTTCAAAGGGCTACTTGAAGTCTGGAAGAGTCAGGACCGGATCCGATAAAATAATGGTCACAAGGCTGTGATAAACAGATTCACACTCTCCTGTCCACTGAAATGGCACATTCTTCTTAGTCATTTCTGTGAGGCATTTAGTTTTGGTCGCATAATCTCTAATGAATGGCCGGAAATGCCCCGCAAGACCCAGAAATACCCGCAAAAGGTGCAAGTCATATGGCTTCTGCAATTTTGCGATTCGTTCGACTGATTCTTCTTTTGTTGTCTTGGTTTCGCCGCCAAATACTCTTCCAAGAAACACCACTTTACTTTGAAAAAAAATTGCCCGCAGCTTCCCTCGGGGGAACACTGAGGAGGATGCGGAGCATATAATTGGTTAACGGGGTGTTAAAGTGCGACTTACTTGGGTCGATGGCTAAAATGGTTAACGTGGTTGTGAAATGGGGTGTTAAATTGCGACTTACTTGGGTCGATGGCTAAATTGGTTAACGTGGTTGTAGGAGGGGGTGTTAAATGAGTGAACACGTACACACGTATGCGAAAGGGCGGCGCTGGTCGAAGGGACGTCGATCATTGTGTTTGTGGATTCGTTGGCATTTATTTCACGGCGACTTCGGACGTCGACGCGCCGTACAAACCAACGGACGAGCAGCAACTGAGCGAGCGAGCGCCGACCTTGAGTATATATACAGCGCGACGGCGCATGCGCTGTCAGCTGTCGAATGTTCTCGAAGGAGAAGCGTGCGCGCGGCACAGATGGCGACGGCGCGACGGCGCATGCGCTGTCAGCTGTCGAATGTTCTCGAAGGAGAAGCGCGCGCGGCACAGATGGTGGGCGACGGTGCGACGGCGCATGCGCGCGCGTCAGCTGTCGAATGTTCGAGAAGCGGTGCGGACGGCGCGGACGGCGCACTACAAGGCGCGAGTATAAGATGCTTCCGCATCTAAAACTCGCTCTGCTAGTCAATAATTGTGAACTCGGTGTCACAAAGTGTTTAAGTACACTAGCCAGATGGTTTGAGTGCTCTTCCTCGTTACGGGAGTATACTATTATATCATCTATATAGACGTTACAAAACTTCCCGATAAACGGTCGCACGTCGTTCATCATTTTCTGGAACCAAGCGGGTGAGTTCTTCCATCCAAATGGAAGTCGGTTACACTCGTATATGTTAAAGGGCATGATAAAGGCAGAATATTTCTTGCACTTTTCAGATATCGGAACCTGCCAAGATTCTTTACATAGGTCAATGCGCGAGAAAACTCTGCAGCCACCCGTGTCATCTATGATAGTCTATACGTGGCATAGGAAACGGAAAAAGCTCAGTGTGCATATTACTTTGACTGTAGTCCGTGCAGAGTCAATGACTTCCATCTTCCTTTGGTGCAATAGTGATGGGTTAAGTGAACGTAGACGTGGATGGACGGATAATCCGCGCATCCAACATCTTTTGAATCTTGTTTTGAAGCCACACTTTCTTCTCTCGTGACATATTATACAGATTTTTTCTCATCACCGTCGTATCACTGAGCTGGAATTAAACCTTAAACTTCGTAGTTGCAGTAGGATATTCTTTCAGGTACAGCGATTCCGGGTAAAACGTCCGAGCATTTTCAGCTGACGATGGTTTCTGCGGAGTCCTTGAAGGCGAAACTGCAGCGTTAATAGCGCGGCGCTTTTCTTCTGTGGTAACTTCGCCTGTACAGTGGATATTAAGGCGAAGTGCACTGATGACTGGACGTGAAAGCAGTAGTTCATACGGAACTCCGTCGAGTACCAGTGCTTGCGCAGTGACAGTGTTGGCGAGACACGATATGGTTATACAAGTCCATTTATCGTGAACATCTCGTCTTCCATCGTATCCGTGCGCTTCTACTGGTCTCCCCTCTTTTACTTTCGCCCTCTTAAAAATATTTGCGTCAATAACCATGACGCTTGCTCCACCGTAAACTAACGCATTCCGTTCATTTCCATTTACAAAAACAGATATGTACAATAGACTTGTATGAGACAAACAGCTTCTCTTGATGTCGTCGGATGGAAGCCGAGACCCTCACTATTTAGTTTTTTGTTACGTCATCTAGCTCTTCGCCATAGTCTGAGCCTCCCTGGGCGGTCAAAAAGGATACGGGTGTTGCAGTAGGCCTCCAGCTTTCAAGCGGGCGTCATTCCTCAGCTCGTGTGGCCCCGGTATTCCTTGCAACAGGTGTCATGGGTTGACGCTGAGATCCTAGGTCCTGGAGGTAGAGGTTTCGCATTCGTTGCAGAAGTTCTTCGACTGTCTTGGGTCCTCGCATATTTATTTGCTTCTGGAGGTCCGGACTTAAACCATGAATGATAAGCGGAACCACAGACGTCTCAGGCAAAGATGAGTCCGCCAGCTGTAGCAAGCGCCTTTTCTCATAAAAATAGCTGAGTGCAGATCCAGACCTGTATTTGAACGTGATCGCTTCGTCCCATAGCAACACCTTGTTCTCGCTGAAGGAGCTCAAAAAGCTTGCTATCCAATTTATCCATGGTTTGTTGCTGTGAGCGTTAAGACGCCATTCGTACCAACTCTTTGCTATGCCCGATAGAAATAGTCGCATGGTTTTCACTTCGTCGCTGTTCCAGTAGTTTTCATTGCATGCATACTCGTGAAACGTGAGCCAGGACTCGGTACTACTAGACTCTCCGTCAAACATGTCTGGCTTCACGTGCTCGCGACTCGGTCTGCTTAATCTTTCCGTCACGTTTACAAGCAAGCGCATTAAATTATTTTGCTGCGTATTCTGTTCTTGGTGTAGTTCAAGAAACTTGTTGATCAGCTCGACGGAACTGTCAGGCGAAGCAGTGGTAGCAGGCTTCACGTCGTTACTTACTGGAGTCCGCACGAAATTCTCATAATCCTGAAGTTTCATGTTGATCCTCACCGTTCTTTTAGCAAGTAAATGGTCTGGAGTGAGCTTCAATTTAGTGCTTATATAGGAAACAAATGCGTCAGTGCTCACTGCTTCCGGAAGTGCTAGTTCATCTTTATCTTGAGGCGCTGTGGTCAACATCCGGATGCCACCGCGTTGATTTGCTCCAATGGTGAAGTCCACTCACATCTTGAATGTCCGCACAGAAAGTATACGCGGCTGCGCCAATTTGTAATAGTACACAGTACTAGGCTGAGGTGTCAGCCATCTTCTTTATTTCTAACCTCTTCTTCCTCCCCGTCTCCCTCCAACCCGGCCTAACGTCCACGTACACTCCCCCTCTTTGTAATAGTACACAGTACTGGGCTGGGGTGTCAGCCATCTTCTTTATTTCTAACGTCTTCTTCCTCCTAGTCTCTCTTCAACCCTGCCTAACGTCCACGTACAAGTATTACGGCCACATTTTTTTCCTCAAGCTTTTTTTATCATCCCGTTACACTACGTTCAGCACAAACCGCGCCTACGATGTTCGAAAAGCTTCGAGGCTGTAGTAGATCGTTTTGTTGAGAGTATGCCCACCACATGAAAATACAGAATATTTCAGAAGCTACGTCGCCGAGAGCGATAACGCTAGAACATTGGATGATAAGTGTATAAATGCCGACGTGTTTTGATGCTTGCCACTTGATCGACGGCCGTTTTCTCATGCGACGAGTTAGGTAGGGGCTGTTCGCGGGTCTGATGCGGAACCCACTAAGCACCGTCCCAGAATTTATATTCGAAGCGACGACAATTGAAAAGAAGCTGGAGATGCACACTCGACAATTCAATCGCCGCACGACGCCAGAAAATTTGGGGGACCCTTAGTGTTCACTTTAAGAGTTGAACGCGATAGCGAAATCCGGCCCCTAACCGCTAAACCAATAAAGGTATACTTATTCATATGTTTTGTTACATACACACACGCACACGAACACGCACACAGTAGATTGGACCATCGCGTGCTATTATTGCCGAATGGCCTCGTTTTCTATTTGGCGCCTGTTGAAGAAAATGCGTTAAGGGGCCCTAAAACACTTTTTCAAGTAACAATAGAATGAATTCACTGTAAGAGCTCATTGCTTCACAAATTCAACGATGCAAAAAATTTTAAGAATCTGTCCAGTGCGAGTGGTGTTACAGAGGTTTGTCGCATGCTGCCATTGCATTATCTCTTCTCTCGTCCCGACGAAAGCGCTGGAAGCTAAGCAGGGAGAGGTGGCAGGGCATGGAAACTACCGAGCCTCATAACCTTGAGCACTTTTTTTCTTCGAGTGAGCGGCTTTTTCCGTGTGATCGCACGCGCCCACGTGGACAAGCCACCTCCCGCGGCTATCTCGGTAGCTTGATTTGTCGGTCACAGACGCACAGACGATTTTTCGCTCAGAACCAACGGTGCCGACGTCAGCCGCAGGTTTTCTGTGACACGAGCTCCTTAACGCTGTCGCATTAATACGCCGAAGTTCAGCCACTCCAACGACCTCCGCTATGCCATCCAAGCGATCGTGTGAGAGGAGCTGTGCAAGCTATTACTTTTGGCGCAGCCTCAAGTGGATTCGATCCCCGACAATGTCAAGCCTACAAATATAATTATTCCTGATTGTGTACGTCCCCACTCAACTAGGAAAACTAGGCACACCCATAGTAGGTCACGTGCCCCAATTTTCGCAAGAACAAAATTGTATCAATACAGCTTTTTTCCTAGAATTGTGTCTGAATGTAATGCCTTACCCTGCACTGTTTTTGATGCCAATGACTTTAGACGAGATCTGGAAAACTTGTATTGTGTGCCGTCATTGTAATCGATGTTTTTTTGCGTTTACTTTTTCCTATTGCTTTTATTTTTTGCTTGTTCACTGCGTTTGCGACGTTTTTTTTAATTATTTTGTAACATTGTATAGCACTCCTGCATGGACCACACGGTGGTCTGCAGTATTGCTAAACAAATAAATAAAATGAAAAGTGCACCCTCTGTCTCATCAGCATCATCAGCATGAGCATCAGCATCAGACAGCAAGTGGTGCGCCAGCGACGAATCAACGACCGTAGTGCACAGGCCCTCCCGGTAGCAAAGGAAGTAAGTGCATTTCAACACAAACTGCGTTCTCGGTGGGCACGATTCTCCTTGGCCCCCTGGAATGAAGCTGAATTATAATTCGAATCGGAGAAACCTTGAATGGTCCACACTTAATCGAAGCGTGTGAGTCATTTTGGCCCCTGGGAGTATGTTGCAGAATATTCTCTTGGAGCGGGCGACACTATCGAAGAGGACGAAGTGGGGACGGGCACGCGCTAGAAGGGACGGCACAACAGATAGTTCGCCGTGGCCGCAAAATAACGCCACGTTTTCTCTTGCGGTTCGGGAGCCAGTCGCCTCGTAATAAGAAGGACTGCTTTTCGTTGTCGTCAAAAATTCGCCAGACGCCAGCCGCGAAACAACAAATTATAACAGAGCAAAACGCCAGACCACTACGGGAGAGCCCCTACAGAGTTTCGACGCGAAAGCGCGAGGCCGTAAAAGAACAAGTCGACAAAATGCCACGCGATGACATCATCCAATCGTCTAACAGTCCGTGGGCGTCACCCGTGGTGTTAGTGAAGAAGAAGGATGGAACCCTGTTTCTGTGTTGATTATTACTGCCTCAACAAAATCACAAAAAAAAGATGTTTATTCTCTCCCATGAATAGAAGACACCTTCAATCTACTCCACAACACGAAGCACTTTTCGTCGATGAACCTCAAGACTGGCTACTGGCAAATCGAAGTCGTCGAGAAAGACCGGAAAAAGACGGCGTTCATAACACCAGACAGCCTTTTCGAGTTTATGGTCATTTCTTTCGGTCTTGGCTCGGCACCTGTGACTTTTCAACGCGCTATAAACACAGTGCTAGCTGATTTGAAGTGGCAGACTTGTCTCGTTTGCTTGGACGACGTCATCGTGTTTTCGTCAACCTTCGACGAGCATCTTAGGCGCCTTGAAGTCGTATTTCAAGCCATTACAACTTCCGCGCTCACCCTGAAGCCAGAAAAGTGCCCCTTCGCGTACGAGAAACGTTTGTTTTCGGGCCCACGTGATGAGCAATTCCGGAGTAAAACCTGATCTGCAGAAGACAGCCGCCACCACTTCATTTTTGCCTCCCACCGAAAAGAAGGCCGTGCGTCGATGTCTTCGTCTTTGCGCCTGTTACAGGCGCTTTGTCAGAAATTTTGCCGGCATCGCTGAGCCACTCACTAATCTTACGAGGACAGCCGTCGAGCTAAAGTGGGAAACGCCACAGGAGAAGCACCTTGGGAACTAAAACGACGCCTGCAGATGCCTCCTATAGTCGCGCGTTTCGACGAAAACACCAAAACAGAAGTGAACACTGACGCAAGCAGCGTAGGACTCGGCGCCGTCCTTGTGCAGAGGACTGACGGACTGGAAAGGGTTATTAGTTGCGCTAGCCGGTTGCTATGCAAGGCAGAAAGCAATAATTCCACCACAGGAAAGGAGTGTCTTGCCAACATCTTGGTGACGTCTAGGTTCCGTCCTTCACTCTGTGGCAGGCCCTTCAATGTTGTGAGCGACCACCACGCCTTATGTTGGCTAGATATCTTGAAGGAACCTCCAGGTCGCCTAGCGTGAAGGAGCCTGAGGCTTCAAGAATACGACATTACCGTGACTTACAAGTTCAGCAGAAAACACTCCGACGCTGACTGCCTATCGCTAGCCCCCGTCAACCCACCGCCACCCCATAACCTCAATGACGACTGCTTCTTGGGAACGATAACAGCCGACGACTTTGCGGAAGGGCAGCGGGCTGACCCGGAACTTAGCGGCCTAATCGAATACTTCAAGAGCAGAACCTCCGTTGTCCCGAAGGTATTCAAACGGTCATTTACGTTGTTTTCGCTGCGAAATGGTCTTCTCCAAAAGATTAACTTCTCCCCGCTTCGAGCCAAGTACCTTCTTGTGGTGCCTTCAGCTCTGCGACCTTCAGTTCTGCGACCAGAACTCCTCCAGGCCCTGCACGATGATCCAACGGCAGGACACCTTGGTGTTTCCCGCACGTTCGCGAGGATACAAAAAAGATACTACTGGCCACGCCTTACCACCAACGTCACTCGTTACGTGAGGACATGCGAGACTGTCGGCGACGCAAAACACCGCCGACAAGGCCAGCAGGCTTCCTTCAACTGATCGAACCACTTCGCCGACCATTTCAACAAATTCAGATGGACCTACTGATGCCATTTGCGACGTCTAATTTGAGAAACAAATGAATTTTTGTAGTTACTGGCTACTTCACTCTCTACACAGAAACAAAGGCCCTACCCAAAGGTACTGCCGAAGAAGTAGCCAAATTCTTCGTTGAGAACATCGTCCTTCGTCATGGCGCCCCAGAGGTCGTCATCGCCGATAGAGGCACGGTCTTTACTGGTGATTTGACTCAGGGGATCTTGAGACATAGTCAGACAAGTCACCACCGCACCACCATCTACTACACACAGACAAATGGTTTCACCGAGCAGCTAAACAAGACAATCGCCGACATGGTGGCCATGTACGTCGACGTTGAGCACAAAACGTGGGATGCAATACTTCTGTACGCGACCTTCGCGTGCAACATGGCCATTAAAAAACGACGCAGATGACGCCGTACAAGCTGGTGTACGCAAGAAGCCTAGCCACGGTGCTCGAAGCCGTGTTACCCAACGTTGATTTGATTGAATGATATGTGGGGTTTAACGTCCAAAAACCACTATATGATTATGAGAGACGCCGTAGTGGAGGGCTCCGGAAATGTTACCCAACGTCAATGACGAAAAAAAATTGCCCGCAGCTTCCCTC
Source organism: Rhipicephalus annulatus (assembly GCA_013436015.1). NCBI lineage: Eukaryota > Metazoa > Arthropoda > Arachnida > Ixodida > Ixodidae > Rhipicephalus > Rhipicephalus annulatus. Next base: position 202,067 of record WOVY01011330.1, on the reverse strand, counting down.
AGGGGAACACTGAGGAGGATGCGGAAGCGGTTCCGCCAACAGTTTGGCCGGCGCTGGTCGAAGGGACGTCGATCATTCTGTTTGTGGATTCGTTGGCATTCATTTCACGGCGACTTCGGACGTCGACGCGCCGTACAAACCAACGGACGAGCGGCAACTGAGCGAGCGAGCGCCGACCTTGAGTATATATACAGCGCGACGGCGCATGCGCTGTCAGCTGTCGAATGTTCTCGAAGGAGAAGCGCGCGCGCGGCACAGATGGCGACGGCGCGACGGCGCATGCGCTGTCAGCTGTCGAATGTTCTCGAAGGAGAAGCGCGCGCGGCACAGATGGTGGGCGACGGCGCGACGGCGCATGCGCGCGCGTCAGCTGTCGAACGTTCGAGAAGCGGTGCGGACGGCGCACTACAAGGCGCGAGTATAAGATGATTCCGCATCTAAAAAACATCGACGTGACTGTCTACCTACAGCATGCGTAAAAAGCTCGTCAAATCGCCCACCTGCACATCATGAATCAGCAGGTGGCCGACAGGCACCGCTACGATCTTCGACGAAGCTTCGTGGAGTACCAACCCGGTGACCGTGTCTGAGTATGGACGCCGATACGCTGAAGTGGACTCAGTGAAAAACATTTACGATGGTATTTCGGACCGTACAGAGTAGTTCGACGTCTCGGCCCACTTGGCTACGAGGTTCGTCCTGACGGCATTACGAACTCTCAATGGCACCGTGCTTGACTTGAAGTCGTCCATGTCGTGTGCCTCAAGCCATTTCATGCTCGAACCGGAGGACCGTTCTTTGTGGTTGTTACTGTGCTTTATTGCTCGTACTTACTGTTTATTGTCATTATATTGTACCTTCGCCTGTTGTTAAAACATCGGAACGATGCCCTTTTCAGAGGGGGCAATGTCACTTTTTTTTCTTAAGTTTTGGTATTGTCCCGTTACACAACGTTCAGCACAAACCATGCCTATAATTTTTGAAAAGCTTCGAGGCTGTGGTAGATCGTTTTGTTGAGATTGCGCCCACCACATGAACATTACAGATTATTCTGGAAGCGACGTCACTGAATGCGATAACGTAAGAACATTCGATGGCAAGTGTATAAATGCCGACGCGCATCGGTGCTTGTCAACTGATCTACAGCTCTGCTTTGCTCACCGCTATTGTGCCAGTGTGTATCACCTTAATCTTACTTTTATTGTTGGCCACAAGCTCAGCCCGAATAAAGAGTTTTATCTGATCATCGAGTCGGCTGCCTTGGTCCACGTCATGACCTCGTGACAATATTACTACGTAGCTGACATATCAGGGGTCAGAAGACAACGAGGAAGTGGTCTGTTGGTTGTGCGTGCTTTCCTCTATCTTAGTCGACGCTACACGCACCAGTTTCAGTATAAATTCTGAACAGACACGCCTCGTGTCATTTTTACGTAACATCATTGAGGTGGAGGTGCTGGAAACTTCCCTGTCTTCATCACGAAGCTCCGCAACGGCCGCATCATCAAAGGTCTAATCATGTCACACGTTGAACAACCATCGTCTTCACCACCTGCCCCTTCCGTGACTTCTACATATGTAGTTATACCTCCTGCTCGTGATCCTGGTGTATTTTATGGTCAGGACGGCGTTGAAGTTGACAAATGGATCAACCGGTACGAACGGGTTAGCGCAAGCTTTAGGTGGGACCCGACTCTTATGCTTGCCAATGTGCTTTTTTACGTCAATGGCCCACCGCGGTTGTAGTTCGAGACGCACGAAGCAGATATTACAAGCTGGGACTCCTTTAAAGAGAAGATCCGCGACCTTTTTGGCGACATCATTGGGCGGCAGATCGCAGCGCAGAATCAACTGGCGGCTCGTGCACAGACGTCGACAGAGTCGTATGTCGCGTACATTCACGTCGTCATCGCCCTATGCCGCCAGATTGACGAGAACATGAGTGAGTGTGAGAAAGTGGCCCATGTGCTGAAAGGCATAGCAGACGACGCCTTTAATCTTCTAGTGTACAATAATGTAGTGTACAACTTAGTGGCAGCAGGGGTAGTGCAAGAACGCCGTGTTAAGCACGTTCTGTATTTATTCTTGTACAGATACCAGTTCAGGAGATAAATAATCGAAGCAAGACAACGCAGCACTTATGAAGCAGGAAACTGACGACGACGCACCCACCAGGAGATCCGTCCGGCTACGGCTACAAAAAGGCCTGCAACACGGGTGGCACTTCACTTGTTGGCAGCAGGGGCAGTGCAAGAAAGCCGCGTTAGGAACATTCTGTATTTCTTCTTTTACAGATACCAGTTCACTAGCACAAATTATTGAAGCAAGACAACGCAGCGCTTACGAAGCAAGAAGCTGACGACGATGCACCCACCAGGGGATCCGTCCAGACACCGCTAGAAAAAGGCCTGCAACGCCGGTGAAACTTCACTTGTTGGCAGCAGGGGCAGTGCAAGAAAGCCGTGTTAAGCATGTTCTGTATTTCTTCTTCTACAGGTTAGCATTTTTTTCTTCGTCAGTTTCACGAACCTTTTATTTTGTTTCCTGCCTCTACTGCCTGCCCCACACAGGGACCGTGTGCATGAAACATTTTCTTTTTCTTTACTCGCATTTTGTCACTTGAAGCGATGCTGGAACATTTTCGATAAGAACTCAGAAAAGAAATGCGCGATTTCAAAACAAAACTGAAACGTGAACTCAGAACAGAAATGCGTGAATTTCGGAAAAGTCAGGAATTCATGAATGATGAACTTGAAAAGACAAGGATTGATTGATATGTGGGGTTTAACGTCCCAAAACCACCATGTGGTTATGAGAGACGCCGTAGTGGAGGGCTCCGGAAATTTCGACCACCTGGGGTTCTTTAGCGTGCACCCAAATCTGAGCACACGGGCCTACAACATTTCCGCCTCCATCGGAAATGCAGCCGCCGCAGCCGGGATTCGAAGCCGCGACCTGCGGGTCAGCAGCCGAGTACCTTAGCCTCTAGACCACCGCGGCGGGGCCTTGAAAATACAAGGAAAGAACAGAAAGAACTCAGAGAAAATAAAGAGCTCAAAGAAACAAATGCGAAGCTAGCTGCAGATTGTTAAATGCTGAAAAAACAGCTCTGAATATGACCAGCGGCTCACTGCGTCGGAACAGTACTCACGCAACCGAAACAATGTAATATAAAGGCATACCCCAATCTAGAATGAAACGCTTCTCGAGCCTCCTAATCGTATTGGAGAACTTATGAATGTCTTTATCATCGATGAAAGCGACGTCGAAGTGTGCCACCGTGTTGTCTCGAAGAATGTAAAGGAGATTCCCAACATTGTTGCATAATTTAAAAGCCGCTCTAAGCGGGACATGGTTCTTCAAAAGGCAAAGAAAATGCGCATAACAAGTGGAGATTTCGGCAAATCGCAAGGGACGCCTGTGTTCATAAATGAACACCTAAGCCCAGCCATGAAGCAACTGCTTGGCATGGTGATTGCTGAAAAGAAGGCTCAGAACTGCGTTTCGTGTGGACGAGCAACGGAAAGATTCTCGCCAGAAAGGAAGAATCCGCTCCGGTAGTGCGCATTCACACTGTGCAGGATGTTGAAAAGAGAGTGATCCACACCGCCCATTTCTATGTGTTTATCTTATCTTTAAGATGGCTCAATCACCCCATGACGTCAATCACTTATTCAAATATCATGCAGATATCATGCTCACATGTTTTCACTTAAACATTCGCTCGGCAAGGTATAAAGAGGACGAATTGTCGGTCCTTTTAGATGCTGTAGATTTTCAGTTTGACATAATCTTGTTAACCGAAACCTGGTATGACACAAACAGCAACATATACGAACGTAACGGGTATCGCAGTTTTTTATAAATAGAGCTACACGTCAGGGTGGTGGCGTGGCTATCTTAGTAAGAAACGAACAGAAAGCTGAAATTATTGCGGAATTTTGCACCATTACGAGCTATATTGAATGTTTATGTATATTATCCCACCAACAAGTTTTCTGTGTTGCATATAGACCACCAGACGGAAACTCGCCTTGTTTCATTGGTCATTTACTTAAGATGCTAGGCTATGTAAATGAAAATAGAAATAAATAATACTTGGGAGTGACATTTACACAGACCTATTGCAACCTTCCTATAATCGAGCGGCCCTTCTCAGCACTGTAAAACCAAATGGCTATACGCTGTTAGGATACACTGCGTCGCGCGTCACTCCTTGCACAGAATCATTGCTTGATGTATTTATCACAAATATGAGCACAGAAAGCGTGATATCAAGAACCTTGTGCTCCGGTATCGGCGACGACTTTCTTATCTACATGCTCGCAAGAACATCAGTAAAACATCAGCTGCAGGATGCAGAAGCAAAAATAACAACTCAAAAAATGACCGTCGACACATTGCACGCTTTCGTTTCAAAGCTTCGAAAAGAAGACTGGGAAGAAGTGAGACGTAGTGAAACTGCAGATGCAGCTTACGAGGCATTTATTTTCATTTTTAAACGCATCTACTATTAGCATTTTTATTCTAATAACGCAGACTATAAAAACAGGGTAAGGGTCGTAAATTGTGGATAAACCGTGAATGCTTAAAACGAATTAAACAAAAAACGAGATTGTTCAAAAAGTTTCTTAAGAGCAGACTGGATACTGACTTTGATATCTTTAAGCAATGAAGAAATAAGCTAACCTCTATTCTTAGAAGTCAAAAGAACAAATATATGCGTGATCAGTTCCACAGGGAATACAGTAATCAAACAGAAGATTTATGGTAAAAACTAAATAAACTGTTAAACCGCGCGCAACCGCCATCGACTGTCCATGATCTCGTTATAAACGGTAAGCGCATATGTGGAAAAGAACTTGCTGAAGCATTCATTAGGTTCTTTTGGGATGCAGTTAGTATCGGACAGTACATTCCTTTTGCAACCTATGGTATTAAAAAAATAAGCATAGTATTTATTTAGAGCCAACCGATGAACACGAGGTGCGACGTATTTATGTGTCTTTCAAAAACAGCAGAACAAAGGATATTGACGATACACAAATCGAGCTGGTAAAGTTTGTGCTTGACATCATTGCTCCTTTGCTTTCCCACATATACAACCTTGCAATAGTAACGGTCTGTTTTCCGAAAATGATGCAGATCTCTAAAGTTAGTGTGCTGAACGAAAATGGCGATAGAAATGAGTTGTCGAATTATAGGCCAATTTCTATAATGCCAATATTTTCAAAGGTCCTTGAGATGATTATTCATAAACGAGTAACAAAATTTATTCACGCTTTCAACCTAATTAATAAGACTCAGTATGGCTTTTTCCACGGCAAATCAACTGAATCTGCACTACTGACCCAGAAGGAAATTAATCTTAGAGCTTTTGAATTAAAACAGATCTGTGTAGGCATTCACATCGATTTTTCAAAGGCGTTCTACGGGATTCAGCATGCAACCTTGTTAGAAAAACTGCAACTATATCGTATCCGCGGCACGCCAATGCTTTTCATAAAATACTACTTGAAGCATAGGTTTCAATGAGTCAGCTTAGGAATGGCAGTTTCATCGTTACAGCAGGTAGTCACTGGCATTCCGCAAGGAAGCATATTGGGTCCTTTATTGTTCATTTTTTACATAAACGACATAATCGCTAACAACAAAACACCAACTTATGTAATTTACGCTGATGACACCAGCCTATTTTTCACTGGAAAAAATTTGCAATGTTTAACAGCTGAAATAAATAACGCCCTTGAAGACACACAAAAGTCGTGTAAAGAAAACTCACTGTTGATCAATGATCAGAAAACAAAGGCCGTTCTTTTTCACCCACGTCAGCTTTCAGTCACCATTGATAGTTCCTTATTTTTAGGCACAGCGCCTATAGAATTTGTGACCTCAACAAAAATTTTAGGTGTGCTGTTCCAAAAAATATGTCCTGGGACCATCATTTTGACCATATTCAATCTCACGTAGCTAAGAGTGTGGGTGCTATTGCGAAATTTCGACACATTTTTCCTGTATTGATAAAACTCATGCTCTACAACACGCTTTGTTTATCTCACATAAGTTATTGTTTTTTTAGTGTGCGAAAATTTCTCACAAAGAAATAACTATAAAATATTTATGTTACAAAAAAGGCCTCTTCGATCCATAGCTATCGTTGAATATAAGAAATTTTTTCATCATTTTAACTTCGTACCCATTGAAAAATTTTATCAATGGAAAGTAGCTATCAGATATTAAAAGTCTGTTAATAAAAATCAGCATGGCCTTTTAAATCTTGCTAACTTGAGAGGAAATGCTCCTTTCTATTCTCTCTGCAAACAAGACTTCTGGAACATCCCATTTTGCTGAACTGAATACGCACGACAAATGGTACAGTATTGTTTGCCTCACTTGCTAAATACACTCCTCAGAAGTGAAATACAAATAGAGAAATGTAGTATAGGTCATATTAAAAAACACTTCTTGTAACCAGTCTGCGTAAACACACACACAGCCACACACACAGCCACACACACACCCACGCACACGCACACGCACACACACATGCACACACGCACACACATTTGCTGTACTTTATGGAGAGATATATTTACATTACTTTTGTTTGTTTGATGTTTGCCTGTAGTTTTGGAATAATGATTGGGTCAAATGATCTGTAACGATTGACTATCGGTACGACTATCTGTACGATTGAATGTCGGCACGAAAATCTACACATACCCTGTATCATGGTAGTTACAAATATTGTACAAACAAGGTTCAAAGTGTTACAATAAACATTTTTACTCCTTTCTCTTTTTTATCTCATGTGACTCACTGGTATGACCTCGTGATAGTATTTGTGTTAGTATTTTTTTCTTCATGTATGTAACGCGCTAGTTGTTGTTTGATAGCGTTATCACATTTTTGAGTGTCTCTACTGTATGCCTTGTATATGGGGCTTGGGCTTTCCTCAAGCGAATTGTTTCGCTTTTCACCCAAGCTTACACACATCTTCAGGATGTAAATACAACTGATTTGAATTTTAATGTTGCCACTGTCGACGCCATAATTAAAGAGTGCCGGCGGCTGCCCATCACGGCCGGCTGCCCAACAGGGCCGCAACCTCATCGTGTGAAGCCGCCCGCCCGTCCCCCACGTATGACAACGTCACACGCATTGTTTGTCGGGATATCGAAGCCGCCTGTCCGGCTCCTCTTCCGCCACCCGTTTTCGCAACGCTCGCCTCTGACCACCAACAGCCGCCAGTGGCGTTAATACAAGCTGTGGTGAGGCAGGAGTTTGCGAACCTCAGCCTTCCATCAGCATGTCCCTTGACTCGCCCTGAAGTCCCGTCTTACTCCCCAGGACACGCTCGTCGTTCACCTCCAACAATGCCCTTCCGTAACCCTTCGGAATGGCGAACACCTGACGACCAGCCTATTTGTTTTTCCTGCCACCAGCCTGGGCACGTTTCTCGCTATTGCCACCGCCGTTGGTCAAACCAACCACGTCAGACCTTCTCTAACTCGGCGCAAATGCATCCGACGACCCCTCGACGTTCAGTCCCCGCACCCTTCTATTTCTATTCATCGCCATCTTAAGAGCCTTCCACTGACGCCCCTTTGCCCGGTTGCCGCAGCTCTCGCTCCCCGTCGCCGCTACGTCGCCGATCCCGCTCTCCGCCACCTCAGTGCTTTTCATCGCGAGTTTCTCTGGACGACCGCCGCAGGAAAACTAGATACTGCAGCTTATAGAGGTGAAGATGCAATTCCAATGACGGCTGAAGATCCTCTACTGACATTTCCCACGCACCCCAGCCTGCTTGAAGTACTAGTCGACCATGTTCCTGTGACCGCCCTCATTGACACAGGTGCGCACCTGCCTATTATGAGCGCTTCTCTACGCCCCCGCTTAGAAAAGATTATGACGCTGTCTACGACGCAGGGACTACGTGCTGCCGATGACGCTACAGTACCAGTTATCGGAATGTGCGCTGCTCGTGTCTGCATTGCCGGTCGTCACACCATGGTCCTTTTTGCCATGCTAGCCCTCATGACCTCATACTTGGCCTTGATTTCCTTTCGGCACACTCGGCCTTAATTGATTGTTCGTCTGATACCGTGTGCCTCGATCTTCCAATCTTTGCTTACTACTCTGCAAAGCCCACCAGCCGCTTGAGCCCAACCACTTTCGTTCGCATGCCACCTCGAGCCGTCACTCACGTGTATTTGTCATCGGCCCCTCCCGTTCCTGACGGTGATTATATTATTACGCCGATTACTGACTATCGGCTGACGCGCAGTGTTACTGTTCCCCATATCATCGCGACCGAAGTGGATAACTCTTGTTTCTTCCGCTCCTTAAATTTGGTTTCAGCCCTGAAGTGCTGCCCTGCCAGATTTCTCTAGCCCAGCTAACTGCCGTAACAGAGGACGATGTCAGTGTTGTCACTGTATCTGCTCCTGATCGAAGCGCAGTCTCACGGTCACCCAGCTCAGACACGATGCTATTTTTCGAAACATGATTGGATCGGAGCTGTCGCCTTACCAGACCGACGCTCTCTGCCAGGTTTTAGTCTCATACAGTGACATTTTCGACACCGATGTTCGTCCCTTGGGCCTGAATAAAATTGTCACTCACCGAATCAACACTAGTGACTCTGCGCCCATTCACCATCGGTCGTACCACAAGCCGGGGACCGAGCGAGAAGTGATTCAGAAAGAAGTGGCCAAAATGCATACGAAAAACATAATCGAACCATCATCAAGCCCTTGGGCAACTCCCGTGGTAATAATAAAAAAGAAAGACAGCTCATGGCGTTTCTGTGTTTATCATCGCCACCTAAACAAAATTACCTAAAAGGACGTGTACCCTCTACCACGCATTGACGATACCCTCGACTGCCTCCATGGCGCCACCTTCTTTTCACATCTCGACCTTCGATTTGGCTACTGGCAAATTCCCGTAGATGGCATGGACCAAGAAAAGACCGCCTTGGTTACCCCTGACGGTCTTTGTCAATTTAAGGTCATGCCCTTCGGTCTCTGCAATGCTCCAGCGACGTTCGAGAGAATGATGGACACGCTCCTATAAGGATGTAAATGGTCGACTTGTTTGTGTTACCTGGATGACGTGATCATTTTCTCACCTACTTTTGCAACCCACCTTGAACGCCTTTCGACCGTTCTGTCCATATTTTGACGGGCCGGCCTGCAGCTCAATTCCTCCAAGTACCACTTCGATCTCCGTCAGATTACCGTGTTGGGTGACCTTGTTGACGCTGCCGGCGTACGACCAGACCCGGCAAAAGTACGCGCTGTAACAAAATTTCCAGTCTCACACTCTGTCCACGATGTTCGCAGTTTTGTGGGCCTCTGCGCCTACTTTCGCTGGTTCGAGAAAAACTTTGCGCCACCCGCACGGCCACTCAACTACCTTCTCAAACAAGACGTCCCATTTTGTTGGGGCCCTTCTCAAGCTGACGCCTTCTCTCAGCTAATCACCACTCTAACGACACCTCTTATGCTTGCACATTTCGACCCCGATGCTGTACAGAAGTGCGAACAGACGTGACGAAATTTGTGCAATTTTGGCGCAAATTCAGCGGAGCAACGACCGTGTAATCGCGTATGCAAGCCGTCTGCTTTTTAAGGCTGAACTCAAATATTATATAACAAAACGTGAATGTCTCGTTCTTTTCTGGGCGGTTTGAAAATTCCATCTTTACTTGTATGGTCGCCCTTCCGTGACATCACAGATCATCACGCGCTGTGTTGGCTTTCTTCTCTGAAGGACCCCACTAGACGACTTGGCCGTTGGTCATTACGCCTACAGTTGCTCTACAGTTATTTCTACTCAGTTGCTTATAAGTCTGGACGTCCCCATTTGGACGCCGATTGCTTATACCGCTACCCTGTTGATCAGCCCGACAAATCAGACATCGAGTCTAGCCTCAGCATTGTGTCAATGTCCTAGTTTCTTCAGATTGGTGATGAAAAACGTCGTGATGCTTCTCTGCGACAACCTATTGATCGTCTTGAATCTGCTCCGAACCACACGTCGCTTCGCATGTACGTCCTCCTGAATGGCTCGCTGTACCATCGCTGCCTCCAGCCCTGCGCTCCTTCTTGTCGTGCCGAAACATATGCGTTTAACCATGCTGTACGAGCTTCACGATGAACCAACTGCTGGTCATCTGGGTGTATCTCGGTCATACGACTACGTGTGTCGCCGCTTCTTTTGGCGCGGTCTTGCCTGGTTCATTCGCCGTTACGTCGGCTCTTGCGATAAATGCCAACGTATAAAGCAACCTACTACGCCCCCGGCTGGACTTCTTCAACCGATCTCCATCCCAACCGAACCTTCCGTGTTGGTAAGATCTTCTTGGTCCTTTTTCCCGAGTTGAAATCGGGCAACAAGTGGGTCGCCGTTGCCTTAGACTACGCGACTAGGTATGCCATCAATCGTGCACTCTTCACCAGCACCGCTACTGACGTTGCAGACTTTTTGCTCCACGATGTCATCCTATGCCATGGTGCTCCTCGCCAATTACTCAGGGATCACGGCCGAGCATTTTTGTCTCGTGTATTCGACGATCTTCTGCGTTCTTCCTCGACGCAGCACAAGTCGACCACTTCCTAACATTTCAAGTTGAGCACTTCCTAACAAATGGCCTTCCTGAACAGCTAAATCGCCCCCTCACGGACATGCTTGCGATGTATGTATCCTCCGACCACCATGACTGGGACCTGGCGCTACCTCACGTGACCTTCGCGTAAAGTTCTTCGCGCCACGACACCACTGGATAATCACTCGATTATTTGCTTTATGGCCGTCATCCGACGTTACCACTCGACACCCTACTTCCAGCTACTACAACGCCGTCAACCGAATATGCACGCGACGCTATTGCTCGTACCGATCACGCACGTCAGATCGCCCGCTCAAGACTTTCGGCTTCGCAAGCCACCCAGAAAGCCATCTACGACAGCCGGGATGTTGACGTTCGCTTCACACCCGGATCTCTGGTTCTCCTGTGGTGTCCAGCTCGTCGAGTTGGCTTATCAGAGAAGTTGTTGTCTCGCTACATGGGTCCTTACCGTATCATCCGTCAGGTAACCGACGTCACCTACGAGATCATTCCTGCATCTGAGAACACAAGCCTGCCTGCAACCACACCCAGTGATGTTGTGCATGTCAGCAGGCTAAAACCTTACCACCTGCCTACTGAAGACCGTAGTTATTGTGCACCGAGACGGCACTTTTATCGCCGGGGGGCGGGGATGGTAATGCTACGTAGCTGACATATAAGGGGTCAGAGGACAACGAGGAAGTGGTCTGTCGGTTGTGCGTGCTGTCCTCCATCTTAGTCGACGGTTTACGCATCAGTTTAAATATAGATTCTAAATAGACACGCCTTGTGTCATTTTTACGTAACAATATCATCGATATCGTCGAGAGGTCGTACATATCGTAAAGTTTCACCCCGGATAAGCCAATGGGGTAGTTGCAGTGGTTGGTAACCAGCATTACGATTGAACCAGACGCAATTGTAAGAACGGCAAATTCGAGAACGATGCCCTTGCGTTCAGTAAAAACTAGAGATGATGTAAACACCACCGTGGCGTCAGGTTACGCCAAACATGAAAGGCTAATAGCGACTAAAGCTTTAGAAGAAAAGGAGATGTTGTCCGCGATGAGTTTGCGGAGCGGAAGAGAACGGTCGGGCGATGAAAATTCACATGTTGGCTCAAAAGGACACTTCCGCGCGTGAAAAATCAATGATAACTTCATAACGTGACAGGAAATCCTAACCTAGGATGAAGTCATGAGAGCAAGATGGTTGAACAAAAAGTGGACAATGTACAAAATGTCTTTTATGACGACGCGCGCCATTCCCTCAGCCGAGGGATGAATCTATTGCATGCTAGCCGTGGACAGCAGCATGCCACAGAGTGACAGGAAATCCTAACCTAGGATGAAGTCATGAGAGCAAGATGGTTGAACAAAAAGTGGACAATGTACAAAATGTCTTTTATGACGACGCGCGCCATTCCCTCAGCCGAGGGATGAATCTATTGCATGCTAGCCGTGGACAGCAGCATGCCACAGAGAGATGTGGTCACTTTCTTGAGTCCCCGACAGAATTTTGCGTTCATCACAGAAATTGTGGCTCAGTATCAATTAGCGCTAGTATGGCGACTCCCTCAACATTGACATCAAGAAAATTTTGCGGTGCAAAAGGAGGCCTTGAGAATTGCGCAGAAGTTGCAGTCTTTGCCTCCGGAAGTGCAATGGTTAGTTTTCTTCCTAAGGAGGTGATTGACCACGCATAGGCGATGGCAATCGGCGACGAGGGGATGGGAAACGAGCAGTTTATGGGCTGTGATTGAAGTCGGAGTGCCTCTGTTCATATGCAGACGTGGTGGCATGTTGCGGCGCGTAGGTAGGAGTTCCAGAGGAGGCGTACGCAGGTGTGGGACGGTGATGGCAGAAGCGTGCAATATGGCCAGCGATGCCATACACGAAGCAGACAGGATGATTGTCATGGGTTCGCCACTCACTAGACGGACGTAAAAGCGAGGTGGGGGCATGTAAACTGGAGGCGAGGCTGGAGGAGGTAGTGCCAATAAAGACCTTGGATGCGGTGGGGGCCGCACGACCACTGCTGCGTACCTGAGAGGCGAAGGTGGCGCAGGTGGTGCGTAGCCGGCAGTTCAGAGAGGAGATGGTACTGAAGTGAACTGGTAAGGGGCAGTAACTGTAGGAAGGGCATCGCAAACTTCGGTGGGTATAGCCTGATGAAAGTTCAAAGGCAGGCTTTCGGTGGGCGCGTCACTATGCGGCAGCAGGGAGAGCTCTCGGGCGGCTTCCTCCCTGATGAAGTCTTTCATCTGGTTAGACACAGTTCCTTGGTGAACGTTCCCATTTGCGAGTGCGACGGCCGAGACCGAATCTGGTAGTGGGACACTGTCGGGCGATGGAACACTGACGGCGCAACTCATGAAAGCTCTCGCACAGGCCTGCAAGGACTGCCACCGTGGTCGGGCGTTTCGCCAGCAACATCTGGAATGCGCCATCCTCGATACCCTTGAGAATGGGTCGAATGTTCTCTTCTCCAGGCACAGATGGATTAACGCGCCTGCAGAGGTCGAGCACATCCGAAATATAACTACGAAACGTCTCGCCAGGCTGCCGTGCTCGGTGAGTAGACGCTAGTCAGCGCGGAGCTTGCGGACCTCTGGCCGGCCGAACGCTTCGGTTACGAGGGTCTTAAAGGTAGACCAGTTGGCGATGGTGGTTTCGCGGTTGGTAAATGAACGCTTAGCGACGTCAGCCAAGTAACAGATTGCATAGGCGAGCTTAGAGCCGTCGTCCTACTTGTTGCTGGCACTTACGCGTTCGTCTTTGACGTCTTGCTCACCACTGCCGCTGAAGATGGGTGGGTCACGTTAACAGGTAGCGCCGGGGCAGGTAGATGGGGCAGCTGATGGTGCTGGCTGTGCTGGAGTGAGCTGGTTGGCGACAGCATCAGTCATGTTGTGCGGTTGTCTCTAAGCCAACTTGCTAGAGCGGAGCTCCAGGCCTTCTTAGGGTTCTCAGCAACCTCCACCAAATGTGACGAGGTTTATTCAACCATAGAAGTCGCAACAAGGCTGCAACAGAAAATGGCTATACGGCAAGTCTAGAAAAGGCGGCTCAGGCTCTCGCGCAATCATAGCGCGGGGCTTTTCGTTCTCTACCGAAGGCACATACGCGTTGATGCGTTAGCTCCACTACAGTAGGCCTTTAAATTCCGAAATTTTAGGTAGCAGAAAACAGGACATCTTTATAGAGATCGCGCTCCATAGTTTTCAAAAAGGAGGTGCATCTTGGTGATACTTCATTACGCTCTTTTCGTCGGGGCCTATCAAAATGCCGAGCCTTTCCGCTACCCTGAGCGTTCGGGCCAGCTAGCTGTGTTTATACTGGTGTGAGTTCAAACCTCGCTTTCACCACGTGGAAACTTTCCGATGTTGTGTAGCCGTGCCGTCGTGCCTTGCTTCAAAATACCCCAGTGGTATTCACCGCTTTCGCTTACATCGATGCCCCATGCTGGCAAGCAGCTGCTCTTCCGCGAATACACTAACAGCTGCTTGGTGTGACTGTAGCGTCATCATTATCGCCATTCATCATTATCGTCATTTTTTCCTAGTCACCGCGCTGCACCTCTCGTGCAGCTCATGCCACAGCTCGAGGCACGAGCTGGGTAGATAATGTTCACGCACCTGGCGGTTTGGGCACTGCAGCCACCACCGCTCTTTTCGGCAGTTACGTTTGATAATAAAGAGGCAAGACAACGACACGGCCACGTTAACCGTCGTGCCGTCTTCTTCTCTCGCTACATTGGTGACCCGGAGAACACGTCGTTGGCCGAGCGGCCCGCTGACATGCTTCCGTAACTCTGCCTTCCATTTCCGTCGTTTCACCCCGTCTACCACCGAGCGTGGTTTATGCGGCTCGATGCCGATTTCGTGGTCAATGGCATCAAGGCACAGCCGATTATGCACGCTGTCCTGCTGGACGCCCTCCCGGTTGAGCTGCGTCATCTAGTCGCCGAGCCATCCTCCAGCCCGCGACCCTTCGACGACCTCCACGCTGCAGTGCTCGAACCTACTGCCCGCTTCCGGGGAGCCGCGAGTTCCAGGTTTCCCCTCCACCCCAGCGAGCGGTACCAGACAACCCGCAGCCCTACCTTGACAAAGACCTCGCTTCCCCGTCTACGACTACATCTACCCCTGATCCGGTAGCAGGAATATCCAATCCTGCGCCTGACCACGACCGCGAAGTAGAAGACGCCCCCACTGCGACTGACCTCTCCTCCGAGAAGTGTATTCTCGCGGAGCCCGCGTATGCAGCTCCGTCACACGTGCCTGCCACCTGTACATCTTCCGCGACATCTACGGCACGCGACACCGTGGCCTTACCGGACTTCACGACAGCTATCTTGCCGCATGCCTCGCAGTCTGGTGCAGACATCCTTGCACCCGCTGTTCACCTGTCGGTCGTGGAACCTTCACTATCGCCAACGTCGGAGGGGGACTTTGTACCAACCCCAACGCTTTGCGTGTTCTGCCAGCAGCGACCGGCATCCCCCTCCCAGTTTTCCGCAGCTGAACTTAAAGCCACCAGCCATCAAGCGTGGCCAAACTTCCGAGACACTGTGACTATGACCGACGCTCCTGAGGACGACGTGCCTGGTCGGCCTATAACACAACAGACCGCACCTTGTGTACCACCCACACAGATGGACAACCACCAGGCTACCACAAAGAGCACGGGTACGCCAGCCTACTTTCCAGTAGAGCCCACGCCTACTGGAGCTCATGACCGACCTCCGGAGTCCTCGAAAGGCGACACGACCTCGCAACAATGCATCTTGAATTCAGAAGTGCCCATTGCCACGGCCCAGGAGTCCATTACCTCTCTATGCGCATCTGCCGACCAGTCGCTGTGGACCTGCTTGCCTGCCGTGACCTTCGTGCGCTTCTTCGAGCACGGCGTTTCCACGTCCGTCGACTCGGCCACCCGCGCCGGCACAGCAGTCGCACTGTGACACTTAGGTCAGTGTTTCGTCGACGGTTGCGTCCGCATGAGCCCCGCCAGCCATCTGCTCTTTCTCGGCAGCCTTGTCAGCACCACGTGCGCTGTCGGAGACTCCGCCGCAACCATTCCATATCAACCCTCGGCCATCATGGCTCCGCTTTGATCCATCAGATTGCTTCGCCCACATCACCGACGCGGGTTCTTCAGTGACTTCCCACGGCTTTAGATAGGGACACCTTTGTCAGCCGCGTCCACTCGAACTACTGGATTCTCTCTCAAATTCTCCCAACCATTCGTCGTGGGACGTACGTGTCTATGACCACAGCGACCCGGCTCTTTCATCTCCGTCCGCTGCGTTTCTCCCAAAGTCGGCCACCAGAGACCCACTGGTTCCCAACTGCCTCCTGCACCCCCCTGGACTGCCTCCGGACACTTTTACTTGCGTCACAAGCCTCCTTGCATATACGACCCCAGTGTTTTTTTCATTTCGTCTTCATTTTTGTGGGGAGAGTAATCTGTAGCGTCATCGTCATCGCCATTCATCATCATGGTCATTTTTTCTAGCCCCCGTGCTTCCCCTCTCATGCAGCTCATGCCACAGCTCGAGGCACCAGCTGGGTAGATCGTGCTCACGCGCCTGGCGGTTTGGACGCTGCAGCCACCGCCGCTCTGTTTCGGCAATCACCTTTGATAGTGAAGTGGCGAGACAACTACACGGCCACGTTGGCCACCGTCCCGTCTTCCCCTCTCGCTACAAGGCGGAATCGAAAGAAACAGCCGGGCTTCGTGTTTGGCTGCTTCGCGACATTTTTTATGCGCGTTGGTGCACTGTTCCTCCGAGTGAATTTTCCATATCTAGCCCAAAGAAACATGTGAAGAGAAAGCCATACGCAGGAAATTTTATTTATTCTATTTTATTTATTTATTTATTTACGTACCCTAAGGACTCGGGAGGGCATTACATAGGGGGAGATTAGGAAGATTTTCAACATGTGTTAGGTACATTAAATGTTCAGAAGCATCATTATATAAAGCTTAAATGGAAGAAAATGGAAGAAAGAGTACACACGACAGTGGTGATAAGGATAATAAAAAACATATATATAAACTCTGCAGAAGAAAAGGTACGTTCATAAAAATACAATAGGCTCAAGGTAACAAGTGTAGGCGCGAATAACACACACAAAATTATTCAAGTAATTCACATGAACAACACCACCGCATGACTATATTAATCGATTGTAACTTCTAAGAACACCTTCACCGCTTCCGGAAACGATGATAATTCTATTAGAGTGACTACATCAGCTGGCAAGGAATTCCAGTTGGTTATTGACTGGGCTAATGGCGAGTTTTGGTATTTTTTTTGTTCTTGGGAAGATGGCATTAACTTTGTTAGGGTGATCAACACGGGCTGAAATGTGTGATGGTGGGAGGATATGCTTGCGCGCAAACTGGGTGTTGCTGTGGAAGAGTGAGTGAAAACTAGATAGCCTTGCAAGTTTACGGCGCGTGGCAAGGGAGGGCAGATTAAGCAATTTCAGTATAGAACTTACGCTTTCATACGGTGAGTATGACGACGTAATGAAGCGCGCAGCTTTGTTTTGAATTGATTCAACCAGGTAATTTAAGTTTTCAGTGTGAGGGTGCCATAATATTGAAGCATACTCTAGCGATGGTCTTATCAGGGAAACGAATGCATGCAGTCTGGTTTCTTTGTTGGCAAGGTAAATTCGTCTTTTGAGGATGCCAAGTTTTTTTATTGCTTTAGTAGTGATATGTTCAATGTGAGTGGTCCAGTTTAGAGTGGCTGTGAAAAATACCTCAAGATATTTAAAGGATTGTACTGAATCAATTCGAATGTCATTTATGTGATACTTGAGAAAGACGGTTGCTAGTGGCGAAAAATTATTTTTTCTGCTGCCCCTCGAACCTAGCCATATAGAGCTGGCTTCTTTGTAAGAAGCCTTAAAGGTAACTAGAACACCCAGGTGTGTTTTTAGACTTCAAATGCAACTTATGGTTGACTCCATAGAGTTATCCAAGAAAATCATGCACCAGACAAAGACACAAGAAAATTTCAAAATTCTTTTTATTGCTTTATGTCAGGCTGGACCACACCCTCCAAAGACGTTGTCTTAATCACTGGATAAAAAACGCTTTTATTCACAATCACGGTTGCACAATATTACTTAAGAGAACTGTACAGGCTCTGCAATGCATATGTGAAGCACATTGGAAGACAAGATGGAAAGCTGACGCATTGAATTTTATGCACCAAGAAATATTTCGGCGTTTTACCTCTCTGCGTGTTCGATGACAATTTCTTACTCAAAGCTGTGGTTAGGGAATGTACATATCTTTCAATGCAATTAAAATTCGTAAATTTCGCGACCAAGTCTGTCATTATGACGACTCACTTCTTAAACATATGCAACGCACGGTCTCATTATGCCCTAGCGTTGACGTAATTGATGATAATCTGGCAAGTCTTATTACGGATTGGGCAGCGGAAGTTAGAGGTACGGTACTTAGGACAGAGGTAAGCGGTCCCAGGAGACAAATAAACTCAATAAGGAGTGTGAAAGCATGAAAGTTTCAAATACAACAGATAAAATAGAATTCACAGAGCTTACAAAGTTTATAATAAGCATAAGTTTATTAATAAGGTATCCAATGTAAGAAGGTTATTCATGCATAAAATTAAACATGCTCGGAAGAACGGAGGAAGCGGTCAAAGTAGTGGACAGGGAACCTGGGATAGGCCAAGACCACATGTATGCACTTAGGGACAAGTAAGGCAAAGTAACTTCCAATAAGAATATAATAGGTAAAATAACGGGAGAGTTTTACAGAAATCAGAACAGTAGGCGGGACAAGCACGACCTTAATATAAGAACTAGCAGTACCCAGATGGTATCCCACCGGTAATAATAGAAGTGAGAAAAGGCTTGAAGGGAATGCAAAGAGGCAAAGTTGCTGGTGAGAACCAGGTAACATCAGATCTGCTTAAAGACGGAGGACAGACAGACTGTGCTAGAAAAATCAACTACCTTGTTGACGAAGTGACTCCTGATGGGAAGGGTACCAGAATTGTGGAAGAATGCTAACATCTTAATACTATGACGTCTGGGTTGAGACAGCGTTTATTCAGCCCATGGGCTCAGCAGCGAACGGGCAGACTGAGACCGAGCGCGCACACACCCGATGATGATTGTGGGGACACCCAGTGAAGATGAGGACAGAGACCCAGACGGACGATGATGATTATGATAATGCATATATGCGAAGAAGTGCATAACAAATGCCCACACTAATTCCCTCACATCGAAGCGGCCAATCTGGCCGTATCAACTCAATGTGACAGAGAACGTCACCTGAAAGGCTTTATGCGAGACATGTACACGATCTCTGTGGTGCGATGACGGCGGTCTGTAGGGACGACAAGTTGAGTCACACGATAATTAACGGGTGAGGTCTGTTCGCTAACCATGTAAGGCCCAATTAAGTGTGGCTGAAACTTTCACACAGACCAGGTGTACGAATAGGTCTGAACAGCCCCTTGTCACCAGGTCGGAAGAATAGAAGGCGATGAGATGCGTCATAAATGACTTTTCGATCTTGCGGTCTTGCTTCCGTGTTTATGCGAGCACATTCGAAACACCGGCTTAGTCTTGATATGTATTCCTCGCTGGAAGACGGAAACAAGTTGACGTCACTGTTGAAAAAGGAAACATCGAGGAAGAAAGTAGGGGAACGTCCATAAACGGAGGTAGAACGGCCAATAACCGGTGGTGCGCTGAATGGCTGTGTTGTAGGCAAAGGTGAGGAATGGTAGAAGAGTATCCCAGTTTTAGATGCGGAAGTATCTTATACTTGCGCCTTGTAGTGCGCCGTCCGCGCCGTACGCACCGCTTCTCGAACATTCGACAGCTGACGCGCGCGCATGCGCCGTCGCGCCGTCGCCCACCATCTGTGCCGCGCGCGCTTCTCCTTCGAGAACATTCGACAGTTGACAGCGCATGCGCCGTCGCGCCGTCGCCATCTGTGCCGCGCGCGCGCTTCTCCTTCGAGAACATTCGACAGCTGACAGCGCATGCGCCGTCGCGCTGTATATATACTCAAGGTCGGCGCTCGCTCGCTCAGTTGCCACTCGTCCGTTGGTTTGTACGGCGCGTCGACGTCCGAAGTCGCGGTGAAATGAATCCCAACGAATCCACAAACACAATGATCGACGTCCCTTCGACCAGCGCCGCCCTTTTGCATACGTGTGTACGTGTTCACTCATTTAACACCCCCTCCTACAACCACGTTAACCAATTTAGCCATCGACCAAAGTAAGTCGCAATTTAACACCCCATTTCACAACCACGTTAACCAATTTAGCCATCGACCCAAGTAAGTCGCACTTTAACACCCCGTTAACCAATTATATGCTCCGCATCCTCCTCAGTGTTCCCCCGAGGGAAGCTGCGGGCAATTTTTTTCTGATCTGGACTGATGTAGACGGCTATCATATTAGCAAGAGTATGGTGAAACCTCTCGGTGAGACCACTGGTCTGAGAGTGGTAGCTTGAAGCTGTCTTGTGCGTTATTCCAGAGGCGCGCAATACTTTATTTAGCACTTCTGACAGGAACACCCTTCCACGGTCACTCAGCAATATACGAGGGGCACCATGGCGCAGAATTATGGCGTGCAGAACGAAGTTGGCAACATCCGAAGCAGAGGTAGTTGATGCAGACGTTGTCTCCGCGTAGCGTGTCAAGTGGTCTACAGTGGTCACGATCCATCGTTTGCCAGTAGATGTGACGGGAAGAGGGTCGTAAAGGTCAATACCTACAACCTCAAATGGCGTTGTGCGGCACGGAATTGGCTGTAGAGGCCCGGTCAGTGCCGTTGTCTGGATTTTATGACGCCGACACGGAACACCGGAAAAGACATAGCGCGTGCGCTAGTAGAAACACCAAGCAAGTAGAAGCGTTTTCGAATGTAGTCGTGAGTTTTTTGAATACCAAGATGTCCGGAAGTCAAGGCGAAGAGGGCGTAGTAGCACGGGAACCCAGCGTTGACCATTGAGGATGGTAGATGTGACGGTACAGAACTCCATTCTCCAGCTTTAATCGCAAGGACTGATGACGATGCCGTGCGTTAGGTGGATGGAAAGCTCCTGAGAGCTGGTTCATGATACGCCTACAGTACAGATCAGACAACTGCCAGGAGTGAAATGTGCGCTTGTCGTCCGAGAATAGCTGGTCTATTGAGGCGAGCGCAGGCGCTGCAGTAGAAGTGATGGCTGAACTTTCACCGATGCTGAGCTGGGTATTTGGCAGTGGGCAGCGCGAAAGGGCATTGGCGTCTTGGTGTTTTCTACCTGACTTGTAATTGATATTGAAGTCATACTTCTGTAAACGTAGAATCCACTGACCCAAGCGTCCAGACAAGTTCTTCAGGGTGGAATGTCAGCATATGGCGTAGTGGTCCGTAACGATCTTGCATTGAGGGCCGTGGAGATAGGAACGGAACTTTTGCACTGACCAGACCACCGCCAGGCACTCCTGCTCAGTTATGGCTTAGTTCTTCTCGGTCGTGGTTAGTACAACACTGGCGTATGCAACTACTCTCTCTTGTGAAGAGGTGTCGCGTTGGAGCAGCACGGCACCTATACCACGGCTGCTAGCTTCCGTATGAACGATGGTTGGCGCGGCCTCATCCAAGTGGCGGAGTACAGGTTCAGACGTGAAGGCACACTTTAACAGGTTGAATGCCATTTGACATTTTTCCGTCCACAAAAAGGGCACGTCGAAAGCAAGAAGCTGGTGCAGTGGAGCCGCTATTGATGTGAAGTTCCGTATAAAACGGTGAAAATACGAGGCGAGACCGAGAAAACTACGCAACTTCTTCAGCCTTTCGGGGCGCGGAAAGCGAAGTACCGCAGCAAATTTTTTCGGATCCGGCCAAATTCCGTCTTTGGTCACGACGTGGCCCCAAACATTGATAGCTTTTGTGGTGAAACGGAATTTTTTAGTGTTAAGTTCGAGACCAGCGGTGGCAAGGCATATCAGAATGTCATCCAAACGTTGCAGATGCTGAGGAAACGTTGTCAAAAAATAATGATGTCCAAGTAGCAGAGGCAGGTCTTCCGTTTGAGGCCGCGCAGCACGGTATCAATCATGCGCTCATAAGTAGCGGGCGCGTTGCGCAGCCCGAAAGGCATAACATTGAACTCGTATAGCCCGTCGGGGGTTGCTAATGCTGTTTTCTCTTTATCCTCTTCGTGCATAGGAATTGGCCAGTATCCGGAACACAGGTCGAGGCTGAAAAATCGTTTCGCGCCTTGTAGAGAATATAGGGCGCTGTCAATCAGATGCATTGGGTACAGATCCTTGCGAGTTATCTTGTTGAGCGCCCTGTAATCGACGCAAAAGCGCACGGAGCCATCCTTCTTACAAACCAGAACCAGATGCAACGACAAAGGGCTAGATGAAGGGCGAATTACCTCTCGTTTGAGCATGTTAGCTACGGTTTCTTTAACAATTTTTCTCTCAGCTGGAGACACATGGTAGAGCCGGCGGCGTACAAAAGATGTTCCGACTGCGTGGATTCGATGAGGTGTAGTAGTAGTGCGGCCCAATGTCGAGGAGTGAATATCGAAACAACTTGCATGCTTCTTTAACAAAGCAAGCAGCTGTTGCATTTGTGAAGGTGTCAAGTCGTAGCTAATGGCTGCAGCAAATGCGGAAGACGATGTAGGCTCACCACTAGTGTGGTCGTTGGAGGAGACGGCATGAAGTGGCACGACGCACGCAGGCTCGGGATCAGTCACGCAGGCCACCGTGGTGTTCTGAGGAAGTAGAATCTTTTCAGATGTTGTACTTACGGCAGTGACAAGTGCGAAACCATTGAGAAAGCGAACTATACCGGAAGCGAGAACGATGCTTTTACCAACGCAACTAAATGATGGTGACGTCAATGGTGACCATTCACTCTTGACCAGGTGGTAATTTGGTATCCTCCGCAGCTGTCAAGTGACTTTTAGATGTCGTCGTTGAGCATGCAGTACACGTCGGTGAGATGGATGACGCGTTGACCCAGCACATTGCCACAGAGGCAGATGAAAGAAAATTTCATCCTAAAATTAATTGGTGAGGGCAATCAGTCAGGACGGTGAACTGAATGGGATGGCGGATACCATCAATAAAAACGCGGGCTGTACAGAAAGCGGAAGGGCGAATGGTATGTCCCTGGGCAGCAATCAACGTGGGTCCATTGTGAGGGGTCATCACTTTGTTCAGACGTTAGCCCTAATCGTCGTCATCATCATCATCATCAGCCGGACTACGTCCACTGCAGGACAAAGGCCTCTCCCATGTTCACCAGTTCACTCGGTCCTATGCTTGCTGCTGCCAATTTGTAACTGCTGTAACGGGGTGTTGGACAAGCAGGAGTTCACTCGGCGAACAAAAGATTTATTTAGCGCAAGGGCTAACTGAATGCAAGGCCAGTGCATTCCAGGGCATCTTCTTTCCCTACCCGAGCTCCGTGTCCACTGCTCTCGCTACAATCCCCCCTGAGCGACTAAGGAGCCATCCTGGTGACCTAAGGACAGGTGTACACAGAAGGATCATGGTATGACTTGAGCCGAGGGACGTGTGCGATTTCTTGTCCCCGACGGCGCTTGTCCGGAGATGCGTCCAGGGGCTCGACAAGGTAGTTGACAGAGGATATTTGGCATACAACTCGATAGGGACTATGGTACCTGGACGAAAGCTTGTGGGAGAGTCCTGGAGGAGTAGAAGGAATCCATAGCCACACCAGTGAGTTAGGAGCAAAGCGCATAGACGTGGTTGACGCGTCGGGGTGATGTTTCTGGTGCGTCTGGTCGTGCGACGTGAACGCACGGGCAAGCTTCCGACATTTTTCAGCGTGTGCTGCTGCTCGTGATACGGTTGCTAACTCTGAAGGGTCCGGTCGATAAGGAAAAACAGCATTCATTGTTGATGATGGCTGGCGTCAAAAAAGAAGGAAGAAAGGCGAAAATCCAGTGGTGCTTTGCGTTGCAGTGTTGTATGCATATGTCACAAAAGGCATAATGCTATCCCAATTTGACTGGTCAGATAAAGCGTACATGGCCGGCGTATCTCCGATTGTACGAGTAAAACGCTCTGTCATCCCATTAGTTTGCGGGTGATAGGCTGTGGTAGGGCGGTGTATGATGCGACACTCACTCAACAACGCTTTGATGGCATCGGAGAGAAAAACGCGGCCGCGGTCGCTTAGTAACTCCTGAGTTCCTCCATGCCTTAAAACCAGGTTTTGCAGTATAAAACATGCCACGTCTTTTGCGGTAGCAGAAGGTACAGCAGCTGTTTAAGCGTAGCGCATTAGGTGGTCGATAGCGACAATGACCCAGCGGTTGCTACTCGAAGTATAGGGAAGCGGACCGTAAAGGTCGATTACGACACGATCGAAAGGTCGTGTTGGACATGGCAACGGCTTCAAGGGACCTGTGGTATGTTGAGCGGGCATCTTGCGTCGCTGGTACGTAAGGCAAGACTTTACGTAACGACGAACGAAACGTTACATACCGCGACAGTAGTACCGCAGCTGCAAGCGAGTGTATGTTTTTAACACAGCAGCGTGGGCACATTGCGGATCATCGTGGAACGTGGCGCAGATGTCAGAGCGGAGATGTTGGGGGATGACAAGCAACCGCTTACGGCCGACCAAGCTGCAGTTTCGGCGGTAAAGCAGGTTATCCCGAATAGCGAAGTGTTGTGCTTGACGGCGAAGCGTCTGGGAAACTGGAGGGGGCGTCTGGTTTGAGAGAAAGTCCAAAAGGGAAGAAATCCAAGCGTCTTTGCGTTGCTCAGAAGGCATGTCTGAAATTCTGATGGCCAAGGCAGCACTGGTGAAGATAGGCGAGCAGAGAGGCTCTGATGCCAACGGCGAGCGTGACAGGGCATCGGCGTCGGAATGCTTCCGGCCAGAACGGTAGATAACACGGATATCGAATTCCTGTAACCGCAATGCCCAGCAAGCGAGCCGACCATTAGGATCTTTTAGTGAAGCTAACCAGCAAAGCGCATGGTGGTCTGTCACAATATCAAACGGACGTCCATACATATAAGATCGAAATTTTGCGATCATTCAAATAATTGCGAGGCACTCATTTTCAGTGACACTGTAATATATCTCGGCTTTACTGAAGGTGCGGCTCGTATAGGCAACGTTGTACTCGTCAAAGCCACCAAAACATCTTAAGCTCATCTGCCCACCTAACCTTCTGTCTCCCCCTAAACCGCTTGCCTTCTCTAGGAATCCAGTTAGTTACCCTTATTGACCTGTGGTTATCCTGTCTATGCGCTACATGCCTGACCCATGTTCATTTCCTCTTTCTGATTTCAACTATCATATCCTTAAGCCCATTTTGTTCCTTAATCCACTCATTTCTCAAAAAATGGTAGGTTACACCTACCATTTTTCTTTCCATTGCTCGCTGCGTCTTTCTCAATTTAAGCTGAACCCTCTTAGTTAGTCTCCAGGTTTCTGCTCCATAGCTAAGTATCCTAGCTAAAACCAACATGCATAACAGAAAGTGCTGCATCCGTATCCACCAGAGCATCGACACGCACTCCTTCCACTTTCCCAGAAATCATGTAATACGGGCCTGATGGAGAGATTTCAGTTCTTATTTCGAATGCAGTTTCTCCTGCACAAAATGAATCATTTAGTTTTCCGCATGACTATTAGAGGAGAATGATGTGGGTCGAAGTGGAAAAGAGGAAAGGCGGAAGGGCGAAGGCGAGTGGCGTCTCTTGTTTCGGCTGTTTTGCGGTGCATTCAATGCCGGTGGAGACGGAGACCGATGCTGAGGAGACTAATGACGCTGACCTTGATAAGAGGCCCCAGTAGACCAATCTCGTTCACGCACGTCGTAACCCTGACGCTCATCTTGCTGGCGCTTTCGGCAAAAACGAGGTAAATGGCCACGATAGCCGCAGTAATAGCAGACAGGGTGGGACGAGCGCCAGGGTGGAGAGTAGAAAGTGTTAGGGACACCTGAAGATAGCGCGCTGAGGTGGGCCGAAGAAAGGTCAGGTGGCATCAAACAGTAGTTGACCGGGGGAGTGGCAGCAACCGATGCGTAGGGTGGTTGCGGCAATGTCACGTGTACATTGCTCAGAGGCGCGGCAGTTACTTGAGCTTAGGTTGATATGGGGCGAGAAACAGGTGGTTGTGCGAGATCAGGGCCGGTCAGGAATGTAAGTTCATCCTTAATGAGGTCACGCAAAGGAACTCCCGAAGACTGTGTTGAACGCGGTGAAGGAGGTGTGAAGCCCAAAGACCGCAATTCTTCTCGTATAATGTCCCGGATGAGGTCACGCAAATGGCGGTGGGACGTGAAGTGGTGGTCGCCAATGTCCGGTTGGAAACTAGCGGAGTCCAGTAAATCAAAGCGCTGGCATGTTGCAATGACGTCAGCGATGGTAGCTGGATTTTAGGCAGCGAGGGCATTAAAAGCAACAGGTCAAATGCCTTTCAAGATGTTGCGTACTTTTTCTCAGTCCGGCATAGATGAATTAACACGCCGGCACAGTGAAGGGACATCCTCAATTTTGGAAGTGTAAGATTCACCGAGATGCCGGCGAGTATCGAGGGTCCTCTTCGCGATGGTGGAACAGATGGCCAGTGTCCCAAAAACATGTCGCAGCTGGTGCTGGAAGGTCGCCCAGTCGGGTAAGTCAATGACGTGGTTGAAATACCATGTCTTCGCCACACCGGTCAAGTAGAAAAAGACGTAGCGGATCTTGACGCTATCGTCCCAGTGATTAGCAACACTCACGCGGCTGTACTCATCATGCCAGTCCTCCACGTCTTCTCCGCGAAGTCTGGCGAAGAGAGGGGGATCACGCTGGTGGCTCTCTGCGTAAACACGAGGCGCGGCTGAAGACGGCGGGGGAGAGATGGCAGCAGCGATGGCAGCAGCACCGGCAGGCTCGTTCTGTGACGTGCTGCCAGACAGTGGGGGCAATCGGCGGCCTGAATGCAGCTCCAGACGTTGATCGAATTAGGAGAGAACCTAGGACTGAAAATCCACCTCCACCACGTATGGTGTCTGGGTTGAGACAGCGTTTATTCAGCCAAAGGGCTCATCAGCGAACGCCGAAGTTTGAGAACGAGCGCGCACACACCCGAGGATAATTATGTTGACCCCCAGTGAGGACGAGGACAGGGACCCAGACGGATTATGATGACTATGACAATGCATATATGAGAAGCGCATAACGAATGCTCACAATACATAAGAGAGGTGATGACAAAGACTTGAAGAATCACAGACCGAACAGCTTGCTCTCCATCGTATACAAACTATTTACAAAGGAATTACCAACAGAATTAAGACAACTTTATAACTCAATCAACCAAAGGAACAAACAAAATTTCAAACAGGCTACTCAACAATCGACCACATGCATACTATTAATCAGGTAATAAAAATGCTCAGAATACTACCAAACGCTATACACACCCTTCCTAGATTACGACAAGGCGTTTGATTTCATAAAAATATCAGCAGTCATGCAGACAAAGTGGAATCAGGGCGTCGACGAAGCATATATAAACATCCTGGAAGAAATATACAGGGGATCAACTGCAACCATAGTGCTCCATAAAGAAAACAACAAACACCAATCAAGAAGGGTGTAAGGCAGAGAGAAACAATCTCGCCAAGGCGAATTACCGCGTGCTCACATGATGTTTTCAGAGGCGTAGAGTGGGAAGAGTTAGGGATAGGAGTTAATGGAGATTACCTTAGTAACGTGCGCTTTGCCGATGACATTGCATTGCTGAGTAACTCGGGGGACGAATTGCAACTCATGATTACGGAGTTAGAGAAAGACAGTAGAAAGGGAGGTCTTAAAATTAATCTGCAGAAAACGAAAGTAATGTACAACAACCTTGGAAAAGAGCAGCGCTTCGAGATAGGTAATAGTGCACTTCAAGTGGTAAAAAACTATGTCTACTTAGGGTAGGTAATAACCGCGGAGCCAAATCACGAAATTGAAGTAACTAGAAGAATAAGAATGTGGTGGAGCACATTTGGCAAGCACTCCTAAATTATGACAGTTAGAATGCCACTATCCCTCATGAGGAAGGTATATACCAGCTGTATCTTGCCGGTACTTAGCTACGGAGCAGAAACCAGGAGACTTACAAAGAGGGTTCAGCTTAAGTTGAGGACGACGCAGCGAGCAATGAAAAGAAAAATGGTTGGTGTAACCTTAAGAGACAAGAAGAGAGCAGAGTGGATTAGAAAAGAACCCGGAATTAAGGACATAAAAGTTGAAATCAAGAAGGGGAAATGGACATGGGCCAAGCATACAGAGCATAGGCAAGATAACCACTGGTCAATAAGGGTAACTGACTGGATTCCCAGAGAAGGCAAGCGGGTTAGGTGGTAACAGAAAGTGAGGCGGGCAGATGAGAATAAAAAGTTTGCGAGTAGAACGTAGCCGCAGCGAGCACAGAACCGAGTGGACTGGCGGAACATGGGAGAGGCTTTTGTCCTGCAGGGGACGTAGTAAGGCTGCTGCTGATGATGATGTCGCATTATGACAACAAACGCGCCGCAAAACTCAAGGTCTTTGAATGGCGCTTCTGAAAGTTAGACGTCTACACCGCAAATTCATGAGATGGTATCTCCACAGATCAGAGGTCACCACATCGCTCTCAATGACCGTCCTAATGTCCCTGCGATTTGCTGCTAGGTTCACGAACAACGTAACACGCGCGCAAGCGTGCCCCTGCTAGCCCGGCCACAGTATACTCCCATTCATGCCGGGAGAAGACGTCTCAATTTCGCTTCTTTTAAATCGCTTAGATATGTGCTCTAGCGTTGTAGTCACACGCGAAAACTTGACTGATGGTACCTATTTTTATTTTATTTTTATTAGGTACATACTGCTATACCGGACCCAGCTGGAGGGGCAAAAAAGGGGAACACAGGGAAAACAAATGGATGACGTTTGTACAACAAAGTTTTCTTACTATCCTACGTAATAACTGAAAAAGAAGTACATACTAAATAGAGGTAAAAAATATACACTACTAGAAAAAAAGAAAAAAGTGCACAAATTGCTTGTAACAATCTTAAGCAAAGAAGTAACACAACACAACTGAACTCATGATATGACCTTATGTAGCATGGTGTCAATAATGTTGGCTAAGCAAACAGATGCATGAATTTTTCGAAATCACGAATGCCTTGTTCAGGAAAAGCATATGTAGGCAGTGTATTCCAAGCGCTAATGGTTCGTGGAAAGAAGGAGTGTTTGAAAAGGTTAGTACGCGCGAAGCATGGTGTCAGATCATGATTGTGATTATGTCTGGTTTGCCTGGAAGAAGACAGAAATAGGTATTCATGAGGGTCGATATTAAACTGGCGATTTAGAAGCAGGAAAAAAAAACTTGAGCCTGGCGATAGCTCTATGCTGTTTCAAAAGTGGAATGCTGTTTGTAGCCATAAGTGACGAAGGTGAATGAACAATGTGTAGGCATTATATAAGAGTCTTACTGCCCTTCTCTGGACCATTTCAAGTTTATAAATGTCTTTTTTTAAATGGGTCCCAGGCCACGCACTCGTACTCAAGACGGGGTCGTAGAAATACACTGTATGCAAGAAGCTTAACTTTTGATGGCTCGTTTTTTAGTTTGTGTCTTAGAAACTCTAGTTTTCTAGAAGCGGATGAACTGGCGGAGGAAAAGCAATATTACTCGGCTACATCTTTTGAATTACCAATACTTTGTAATCACGTTCTTACGGGCATTTCTGAACCTTATTTTTATTTCCACTAGTTCAAATAACCTGTCTTCCTTTGGCTATTCTGCATATTAACCTTCTGGGGCTGCAGATTGGTGTCGTTGGCCGTACGGGTGCTGGTAAGAGCTCCATCATCGCTGCACTGTTCCGAATGACAGAGCCAGATGGAGCCATCCTGATTGACGGCATTGATATCAGATTCATCGGCCTACACGACCTGCGCCGCAAGATCTCTATCATTCCGCAGGTAATAAGTTTTACTGGTGATTTCAATAAAAAATTACTTGCAAGAGTGAATTCTACGCAAAGGCCCACTGATGTGTTTCATTTTTGAAATATTATTGTTGTTTCAGGAGCCAGAAAAATACATTGAATTTTGACACAAAATGACTGATTTGTGACCGTAGCATAAAATATCACTCTGTTTAGATATCGAGACGAAAAAAATTCACCGAGGCCAATGATACAATATCAATGTAGTTCGTTGAATATTAGCTGTAATAAAAACCGCAATGGGCAGCAGATATTGTATTCATTTGCACCAGCCTTCAGGTGCCTGTGTTCTTTCTGTATAGGAACCTAAAAATCAATATGAATATGAGTCGCGAGACTCAGCTACTTTATAGGTGGTGACGTTCCCCTCTCCACTTAGAAGGTTCACTTTCAGAAGTGCTGACGACAAGGCTCGTTTTCAGAAGTGCTTATGTCGAAAGTATCAGGCTGTAATTCAATTATTAAATCAAGCCCTGCATAACATTGCTTCCGGCGTCACCTAAAACAATCGTTACCAACTACATGCATGACCTGACTATATTTGTGTATTTATGTGCATTGGTTTAAAATACATGTATTTTTGTATTTGTGAATTGTCACTGTATATGTACATCCATTGATAGGTATTTACATATGTGCTAGTTCGTTATATTGAAAACTCTTAATATTGAATGTTTCTTAGTTGTCAAGTTTTCTTTTACGTTTTTGTGATTCTTCTAACAGGAGGTTCTCTGACAATTTTTGCTTTGGGACCTCCTTCTGTATTGATTGCGTTCCAATACTCACCTTAGAAAGCTAAATAGACAGTTAAATGAACGGCGGCCCCCTTAAGACCCATTCCAGTTCTCACGTGGCCGGAGGATAGACAGCTCCGAGAAGACCGCATCGTAGACAAATACGGTGCAGCCTACTTTGCGGTCCAAACAAGATGGCGGCTCAGCAAATCACTCAGGTAAAATGTAACTCACTAGAATGGTCATCTGCACACAAGCAGACGCTTCTGCAGACGCTCAATGTGAGTAACGTGTATTTCTGGGGGGGGGGGGGGATTTCAACATGAAATGAGCCGAAAAATACAACATTTACGGTTCTTTTTTTTAGACTTCTTCTCCACGCGAGGGGGCACCTCGTCACGTAGAACTATACTTCGGATTGGCACGGTGCATTGACGTGCTTTTAGAACGCTCCCGATCGACTGCACGAATAAGTGGTTTTAGATGTTTTGAGCTTGCCTTCATAATTGAAACGGCAGCAGTTAAAATATTTGTAGCCCTTATTACATTGTATGGCTTTTCCGGTGGTCAGTAACCAGGTATTTACTAGTTTGTGCGTGTGAATGTGAGTGTATGTTTCTTTGTGTTTTTTTCTCTTGCCACCCCGTGGGGGAGGTGCACGTACATTGAACAGGCAAATTTTTGTAGCAGAGCTCAGACTTCTTCTCTTTCGTAGGACAGTAATCGTGTTTTGTAATTATCGAGTGAGACAAGTCATAAGGACAATTGGCGTCATAAAGACATGGTTACAAAGGCTTTAAAGTGTTCAGCATACGGGGTTGGTTTGAAAACGGACCCAAGTGCAGAAACAAATGGAGAGGAGGCTGACGCGAAGTGTAGGCAGTGTGAGGTCGAGAAAAAAATGGAGGAAACGATGGTTGCCCAGAGTGAACTGCTGTTGAGAATCACCGAGCTGGATACTGCGTTGGTGACAGGGCAAGAGAAAACGAGGGCAATAAGAGAAAGGCTGAAGTCTGCCGAGGAAGCACTAGCCAAGGTGAACAAAGGAGCGGCTGACAGAGAGAACAGTAGGGCACCGGCAACCAGAATGGTGGAAAAGAAAGAACAAGCAAGTTTGGAAAAAAACAGGTTCAGTCGGTTCAATTGTCGCAAGGCCCAGCTTCAGCGAAGTAGTGGTGGAGCTGGGAGGGGACAAAGCAGCTGGCTTCACAGGTGCAAGTAACCCCCAGGTGCAGGACGCTGCAGCCGAAGAGTCACAGCATGGGATAGTCACTGAGGCCTCGACTTTAAATCAATGCGCAGAAGCAATCAAAAAGAGAGTGATGTGACAAGAGGGTTGCTGTAGGGACGTTCCCAGGACGCAAGCTGGAAGCAGTCATGAGGCAGGACTAGCGACCACACTGGCAAAAGGGGTCGATGACATGCGAGCCACTTCTCCTCGGGTACAGGTAGTGATATGCACGATACCAGAGGTACCGATGTGCGACAGCAACCTGCAAAGAGTGGTTGCCAAAGCAAACCAAGAGGTATGAGTCGGTAGGCGCAAACCAAGAGGTATTGATTGATTGATTGATGTGTGGGGTTTAACGTCCCAAATCCACCATATGATTATGAGAGACGCCGTAGTGGAGGGCTCCGGAAATTTCGACCACCTGGGGTTCTTTAACGTGCACCCAAATCTGAGCACACGGGCCTACAACATTTCCGCCTCCATCAGAAATGCAGCCGCCGCAGACGGGATTCGAACCCGCGACCTGCGGGTCAGCAGCCGAGTACCTTAGCCACTAGACCACCGCGGCGGGGCTAAACCAAGAGGTATGAGAGGACGAGTCGAGAAAAAGGCTTTGAGGTTGTAGAAATAAACAGAGAGCTGCATAGGTGGGGTGGTTTTCAACGAGACATAATTCACTTGGATGGATGGTTAGGTACTGAGGTGAGTTTGTCATTTGTTTCACTTCACACTTCACTTTCACTTTATTACCTTAAATACCTCCTAGAGGAAGTATTACAAAAGGGGTGGAAAACATACAACAAATGCAATACATATGCAGGATGGGTACAAGTATGAACAGAGGTAACCAATACAGAAATAAAATAATACATGTGCAGGAACAGTATACATAATAAAAGGCGTAACACCTTGACAAAAAAAGAAGACAAAGTGAGAACCAGTGGCACAAAAAGGAACAATGTAATGTATTCAAAGTGAAAAGAAACGAGTGACATTTTGTGTAAATGTTGAGTGGAACATTATGGTGGCGAGATCAGTGGAAAGGCCATTCCTGTCGGAAGCTGCACAAAAAAAGAAGGAGACGGAAAATGTCGTGGTACGGGCGCGTGGCCGGCCGACATGAAAGGAATGAGTGGTGCGGTGAGATGTGCGGGCAGGAGGCAAGATATAGGGCGGGTGGCCTTGTTGACTGTGATAGAGCTTGTGAAACAAAATGAGACTGGAAACTCGACGACGAATGTTAAGGTTTGAAAGATTGGATCCTTGTTTAAGATATGAAACACTCACGTTATATGAATACGAGGAATGAATGAATCTAGCTGCTCTATTCTGGAGTGATTCTAGTACGTCGGTTAGGTATGCTGGATGAGGGCTCTAGATAGGCGACGCACATTCAATTTGGGTGTGAATTAAAGATTTATAAGCTTGTAGTTTTACAGGAGGTGGAGCATGACGTAAGTGCCGCTATAAAAATCCAAGCGATCTGTTAGCTGATGATATGATATTGGTAATGTAGACGCGCCATGATAAATCGTTACTCAAAGTGACTGCCAAGTACTTGTATGTGATGATATTTTCCAATGCAACTTTACCGATTTGATAAGAATAGGTGAGGGGGCTGCGCCGACGGTGAAACGAGAGGAACTTGCATTTATTAGGGTTTAGTGTCATTAGCCAACGATTGCACCAGTTAAGCATATGGTTAATGTCATCTTGTAATGCAACTTGGGCTGATGTGTTAGTAATAGTACGGTATATAACGCAATCGTCTGCAAACATACGAATATTGCTGGATACATGAAAAGGTAGATCGTTAATGTATATTAGGAATAATAGGGGTCTAAGAACAGGTCCTTGCGGGACGCCTGATGTTACTGCCAGAGGCTAAGAGTTATGTCCATTAATGGTAACGAATTGGTAACGATTCGTCAAAAATTCTCGAATCCAGGTTAAAATTTTAGGGTCCAAGTTGAATTCCAATAGTTTTAACATCGGGCGGTTGTGGGGTACTTTGCCAAATGCCTTTGCAAAGTCAAGAAAGATAGCGTCAGTCTGTATGATATTGTCCAGGTTAGTGTGCAGATCACGAACGAAAAGGGCAAGTTGGGTTTCACAGGAAAAATTTTTTCGAAATCCATGCTGTGCGGAATGAAAAAAGGTATTAGAGTCCAAGAAGTGCATGATTTCGGTGTAAATGACGTGCTCCATGAGCCTGCAAGGCACGCTTGTTAAGGAAATGGGGCAATAATTGAGAGGACATGATCTATCGCCTGATTTAAACACTGGAATGACCTTTCCTATTTTCCAATTTATTGGTAGGTTACCTGTGGATAATGACTTACAGAACAATAGTGATAAGTATATGGCAGACATGTGCTTGGTATTTTTCAGAAATTTTGAGGTGATATCGTCTGATCCCGCTGAAGAAGAGAGATTGAGATTGTCTATTAACGATATTATTCCGGAAGTGACGAAATCAATACTGGGCTTTACAGAGACGATGCTAGACGGAAAAATTGGAAAGGGACTGTTAGTTTCGTTTATGAACACAGAAGCGAATGCTGAGTTAAATACTTCTGCGCATTCAGAACGACTAACTTCTTCGCCCGAAGGATTATTCAAAAAAATACCTGGAATTTTCTTAGGGTTAAATACCTCCCAAAATTTCCTAGGCTTATTTACCAAGATCTTCGGAAGATCAGTATGAAGAAATGTTCTTTTTGCAGTTTGAATGGCATTATAATAAATCATTTCAGCTTCTTTACACCTATCTCATGCGCTGGCGGTAGCTGCGTGTTTAGCTGCACGAAAAAGTCGTTTTTTTATTCTCAAGTCGCTTTACACGTTTAGAAAACCATGGATTTCGTTTATTAGAACAGAAGGTGGTACTGGGAATAAACTTGTTTGTTAGCTCCTTAATTTTATCTTCCAAAATTAACCAGTTATCGTTCACTGATCGTTCACTTAATGTTGTTTCAAAATCAGGTAGGAAGGCTTCGAGTTCAGCGTTTATTGCGTTGTAATCCCCCTTGCCGTACAGACGTATAGCTTTACTGCATGGTTTGCGTAATTTAGGGACGAATTCAAAAACAGCATAAATACCTTTGTGGTCGCTAATCTGAGGAACATGTGTAACGTGTGACAAGCTTTAGGGTTTATTTGTCAGTATTAGATCCAGAATATTAGAAGTTTCACCAGCAATACGTGTAGGTTCTGTTATTAGCTGTGTTAGGTTTAAATATAAGCAGACGTTAATGAATTTTTTTGTTCTGGAGTGGCCTGTTAATAATTGGTTGGCGTCTTGCAAATCGATGTCAGGAAAATTAAAGTGATCAAAAAGTAGGATATGCGCAGTGGGATATTTAGTAGATAGCTGGTGGAGCATATCGTTTAAATCTTGTGCGAAATTTGGGTCATTGTCCGGTGGCCGATAGCACACACCTAGCAGAATTGTCTCCGGTACAGCGCGGCAGACTAACCACAGAGTTTCCAGCTTGCAAGGAACATTTGTCAGTGAACAGGATAACCGCTTATTGACAGCGATAAGTACGCCACCACCACGTGTTTGTTTCCTGTCTTTCCGGAAAACAACAAACTCTGGGAATTCGGCAGAGTTTGGCGATTCGGCAGAGTCTGCAATTGGCAACTTGCAGGACGCGCAGTAGCTGTTTTGGGAAGCACGCGGGCCCTTCGGGGTGCAGGATAGCTATTAACAAGGAAAACAACCAGTGAGACTCTTTAACAGTTGGTATGGACAGATACGATTCAAAAGTGGCACCAAGGATAAGTGGAGTCCGGGGCAGAAATAGACGTCGCCACCAGCGTCCAGCCAATTCCGACATAGGGTATATTAACATGCAGGGTGGCAGAAACAGGCTGAAGTGGGAAGAGATAGAATAACAGCTAAGGGAGGAGTGGCCGATGGGGTACGGTTTTGTAAAAACACATCTTAAGGACATGAAACAACCTCGTAACAATGCGGACTACGCGTGGGAATATTGTAAAATAGCAGAAGGCAGCAGAAAGGGGAGTGGCATTAGGGCATTCGTTCATAAAAGTACGGACTGGCAAAGGGTCACGCAGGAGTGCAAGAAAATTTATGGCTAAAAGGGAAAGTGGCAGGGCAAATGACACTCCTTGGTTTGCTGTACTTATGGACAGGAGCAAAGGTCAGACAGGAAAACCAGGCAATGGTAGAGTGTATATCAAAGGACATTAAGGCGTTAGGAAGAGAGTGCGAGATGATTATACTAGGAGATATTAATGCGAACATAGAAGATAAGGATGGGTATAGCGACCCAACAGGCAAACTGATCATGGATATGTGTGAAGGCATGATTTGATCATTTGCAACAGTACCGAGAAGTGTGAAGGGCAGATAACATGGGAGATAGGAAGGCCGCAGTCGACGATAGATTACGCACTGATGTCACATAGGATGTATGATAAGCTAAGGGGAATATAGATAAGCTAAGGGGAACATAGATAAAGTTGGCTCCAGAAGTCCGGGTAGTGATCACAAACGTATCAAGCTTAGTTTTGGAAGAGCAGTGAAAATTGGAAGGAGAAGGAATGAGCAACTACAGGAAAATTTTTATTCAGAAAGGCATATAGAAATAGCTACTAAACAAATTGAGAAAGTAATCACTGAGAATAATAAAACAGTGTGGACATACACGAATCTAATTAGAATGTTTGAGCTAGAGCTTGCCAAAGCACGTAACAAGTCACCCCGGAAAAGAAGATTGATTGATATGATTGATACGTGGGGTTTAACGTCGCAAAATCACCATATGATTATGAGAGAAGCCGTAGTGGAGGGCTCCGGAAATTTTGACCACCTGGGGTTCTTTAACGTGCACCGAAATTTCAGCACACGGGCCTACAACATTTCCACCTCCAACGAAAATGCAGCCGCCGCTGCCGGGATTCAATCCCGCGACCTGCGGGTGAGCAGCCGAGTAGCCACTAGACTACCGTGGCGGGGCCAGGAAAAGAAGACACAATCCCTAGAGTTGATGGGATGAGGAACTTACGAGAGCCATAGCAAAACATCAGGAAGCCTCTAGGGAACACAGACCTGCTAAGCAGGTGGGGGGGGGGGGGCCGACAGATGATGTTGAAAGAAAATGGGATATCTTTTGAAGCTGTAGAAAGGATGCATTGCTTCTGATCAATGGAAAGATTAGAACAAAGAAGCTCAGTGGCAGAAGTAGTTCATAAAAAAGATAGAAAGGCAGCTGCGAAATTTTAGAACCATCTAAATTCCCTAAGAAATGAGACGAGCCTAGAGCAGAGGTTTGTAACTACAGCTAAAGCTGCTGGGGTAGAAGGGGACGAAGCTATCGATTATATAAGAACAAGGGTGACGAAAAACTTTCAACAAAGAAGTGTTTAATGCACCACAATGGACAAGGATGAGTCAAGTGGCACTATTCCTCCATTTTCACAACGAGAGTGGGAAAGGGCCGAGAAGAGGGTTCCTAGTAGTACATCGACAGGCCCAGATGGCATTCCAGTTAGGCTGATAAACGCATTGGGTCCGAAGTCAAAACAGAATGTGAGAGAGGCAGTGAGCAGAACAATAATCGATGGTGGAGTCCCTGATGGATGGAAACTTAGCAAGATGGGCATGATCTATAAAAGAAAGGGGGACAAAGCTGACATAAACTAGCTTCCTATAACAGTGACATCAGTGGTATACAGGCGGGCGATGCAGAATATAAAAAAGACTGCAGGCATGGATAGAGTATGAGGAGCTGCTGGGGGAACTGCAGAATTGGTTTCGAAAACACAGGAGGCTGGAAGACAATCTGTTCTCACTGATGCAGTGCATCGCAATTGCAGAAAAGGAACACAGGCCCCTGTGGCTAGCATTTTTGGATATGAAGAGAGCGAACGATAGCGTGGTTCAAGAACACTTGTGGGGAATACTGGACACACTAGGTGTGGAAGACGGAGTCACTAATCTTTCAAAAGATATCTATAAAGGTAACAAGGCAGCTATAAAATGGGAAAAACGGGTACCCAAGCCTGCACAGGTAAAACGGGGGCTTAGGCAGGGGTGTCTGCTGTCACCCTTGTTATTTATGATGTACCTACAAAGATTAGAGGCAAAATTAAAGAGAAATGGACTGGACATCAACCTCTCTTTCGTCAAACAGGAAAAACTCATTGAACGGGCACTACCAGCATTGATGTACGCAGATGATATAGTGTTAAAGGCCGACAACAATGGACATCTGCGGCAATGAGGGAGATAGGTTCGATTTCAGATTCTGTAAGGCAAAATCAGAAGTCATGATTTTTATGATAATGAATGTAGTGAGCTTAGAATACAGGAGGTCACGCTAGAGATAACAGACATATACAAATATCTGGGCGTATGGATAAGCAATAGGACCGAGCACCTAAGAGAACACGAAATATACGTGACGACTAAAGTTAACAGGAATGCAGCGGTGATGAAAACAGGGCACTGTGGATTTACAATAGGTATGATGTTGTGAGAGGAATATGGAAAAGGGTCATGGTTCCCGGCCTGACGTTCGGCAATGCGGTCTTGTACATAAGATCAGAAGTTCAACCAAGATTAGAAATTAAGCAACGAGGAAAAGGTGGGCTTGCCTTAGAAGCTCATGGGAATACACCAAATCAGGGAGCACAAGGGGATATGGGATGGACATCTTTTGAGGGCAGGGAAGCTAGCAGCAAGATAATATTTGAGAAGCAATTGAGAGAAATGAGAGAAGAGCGTTGGGCTAGGAAGGAGTTACGTTCCGTTCGGTTCTTTCCACTCGCCTCTCGCTTGTTGCGCGACATTTGCTGCTGCCGCCAAGGAAGCCGAAGACGAGAACTTTTCATCTGCTGGCACCTTGAGGAAACGACCGCTTCGACATCATCTGGATATAGAGACGTTTATTCGTTTCTCTCCTCTTCTTGTCCCTGCACCCCTGGTTTTATACCCTGTCTCCCCATTCAACCACTCTTACAGTCCAATCAAAACGCACAGATGTGTCTCTCCTCGCCACAACCTCGAAGACCCACCGCCTCTCGCCCACTCATCAGTTCTCTGCCGTCGCTCAGGTTTCTTTCACACCGGTTCCCGGAATTGTCGACGACGGGCGTTGCCAGGTCGTGGAAAAGCGCCTTCGAGTAAGTTCCCGCGATGCCGGGTTGACAGGCCATCAATACAATTGGCCCCTGCGCCAATGCCGTCGCCTCCGCTGATTCTGATTGTCCGGCGGACGGGCACGTGTACCTTCCACGTGTACCGGCCACCTGCAGCCTGACTATGTCTCCTGTAAGGCGCCATAATTGAGCCCGACAGCGGCACGGGAGTTGTCGCGTCCTTTGTGCCCAGCAGACAGTCATCGTCCCGCATTCCGGTGGCCCTGCTTCCTTGTTGGCGAGGGGTCGCCGGCTGCTGGGTGAGTAACATAAGGTATTCGGGGAACGCACGAAGTTCGAGCCCAACACCTCCCCTCCAACTGTGTTGCACTGTATCTATGACATGGGACACAAACACAACCACATATGCACACATGTTCACTGGCTCGACACGTGAGGCACCAACTGTCACTCGTACCTCATTGACTCCGTCGCGCGCATGCGCTAACAAAGCATACACCCCCCTTAACTCGCCGTCCCTTTTCTGCGTCATCGTTAGGAGTCACTAACCGCGACATTGTGTCGGCATTAGCGTTTAGACACCCCTTTTTGTGTTCAATTTCCACGTTATACTTCTGTAGCGCCAACGCCCAGCGTGTCAGCCTAGCGCTCTGCGGAGTGGTTAGAGTCAGAAACTTGAGTGGGTTATGATCGTAATCACCTTGATTTTAGCGCTAACCAGCCAAACATCCAACTTCCCCAGTGCCCAAATGATTGCATAAGCTTCCTTTTCTATTATGGCCCATCGGGTCTGAGCCGGGCTAAGCTTCTTGCTCAGAAAACGATAGGGCGCTTCTTGCCCACCAGATCCTGCTGTGCCAGGCACGCACCAACGGCGTAATCGCATGCATCTGTGGCGAGAATACATTCTTTTCTCGGATCTGGTGCCTGCAACGCCGACGCCTGCTCTACACAGTTTTTCACCTTGTCAAAAGCTTCCCGCGCCTCTGCATTCTAAGGTAATTTCTGCGGAATACGTCGGCCAGTTAGGTTAGTCAGAGGCATAATGACTTTGGAGTACTCGGGCACGTAGTCCCTATATTAGTTGGCTAGCCCTAAGAAAGAACGAAGCTGTCCCTTTGTTTCGGGAGCCGGGATCTGCTTTATAGCCCTGACCTTCTCTGGATCGCCTTCGAATATCACTCCTACTGCAGTTACTCGGGCGTGATATGCGCGAAGCTTGCTAGCGTGAATGGTTCTGCGTGAACCGTCCTCGAGCTCATCTAAATTACTGCACGGTCGCAGTTTTTCGACCACTGTGATCAGTCCTTTCCACTTCGCCACAAGCTTCCCCTCTCCGTCCTTCTCGAGCCATAGTACTTGGTCCCCTGTGACAAACTGTTCGTCTGTGGCCCTTAAGTTATAGCGTCCTACGTACTCCTTCTGAGTGAGTTCCCTCTGTCGGGTGGCTCCTTCGCTAGCTTTTTCCAAACTACTTCGAAGCTTCGCGAGATATTCCACTGCTGGCATACGCAATGATTCCGGCACTTCCCAGTCTCCTGACCAAGTCTTTTTAAGAATGGATAGGGGCCCGTTCGGCACCCGCCCGTACATGAGCTCGAACGGTGACCGCCCTGTAGTCGCATGTGAAACCTCACGATATGCCCATAACAAAAACGGAATCATTCTATCCCACTCGCGTCCATGTTCGCTGACTATGTGAGAAAGCATTCTTTTGAACGTGCCGTTCCAGCGCTCGACTAAGCCGTTGCTTTGCGGGTGATCGGGCGTGGAAAATCTCGGAGTTGCCCCAAGTCTTTGCAACATCTCATGTGTCAACCTCGACGTAAAGTTGGTGCTCTGATCTGAGCGAATTGTCTCTGGCACCCCGTGTTGAGAAAATATCTGCTCTCCTAAATGACCTGCCCATGGTGAATCGTGAGCCATTTTCAGCACTTCTTTGTGCCTGTGTGATGGTAGCGCTAACTGTTTGCAGATGCGCCCCGCGAAGTGTTCCTGATGATACAATAGCTCGTCTTGAACGAGCATGCCATGCGTTCCAGCCTTTGCCTGCGCCCAAGCATCTCGCAAAGCCATGTCTGCTTCCTGAGCCTCACGAAACTCCTGTCGTTTGCTTTTGACCGGCTCGGAACTTTCGCTGTTGCTCTCCGCGGTTATGATGCCTGCCATCGCCCGTTGCTCCTCGCATGCTTCATCTGACAGCTCTACTAGAGCTTCGGTCTCCTCGACTGCTGAACACTCGTCTGACACTATGTCACGTTTAACCCTTTCCTCAAGAAGCTGTGCGTAATCGTTGGGCGTGATCAGCGCGTCGGTGCCGTCTAGCAGCTTATCTGTGATTGCACAAAGCACGGCCGACTGCACCGCCTCGGACATCACGCATGGACTTTCTTCAGTAGCTATGAGCGGCACGTAGGCCAACTCAGCGGTTACCTGTTGCCCGAACGCTCCCGTCAACTTTATCTGCGAACCCGTACCATCGTACTGAGGTACCACTGCATTTCTGATAACGCTCACCTCCGCTCCTGAGTCTACCACGGCATTTAATGATCGACCTGAGCTCTTAAGCGTTGCAGTTTCCAGTGAGGGTTGTTTCTGCTCTTTACGCTGCCACAACCTGTCTGCCATTGCTATTTCTGACCCGAATGCAGAAGCCGTCACCCTCGCGACCACTGAACCGTTTTCTTGTACTGCTGACCTAGTGCCTCGCCTTGCACCTGAGCCCTTATTGGGTCAATTCCTGGCAATCTGGTCGGCACCCTTACACTCAAAACATCGCCTTTTCCCTTTTCCGTCCGTGTGTGTATCTACCGCTGTTTTAGCTTTCTTTTGCCACTTCTCTACGTTTGCCTTCTTTTGTGCTGCCTTGCACTTTTCGCTCTCCTCGAATCTCTCCGCGAGCCTAGCCACGCCACTGGGCAGTAACAAGGACTCCTGTTCATTGCAAATGACACGCGCTCTCGCTTCTGGGCTCAAGCATTCTTTCAAGCGATCCGCGACGACTAGCTGCTTGAGTTCATCGAACGTGCCTACCTTTGAACTCTGGACCTAATAGTCGAAATAATTCTCAAGGCGTACGGCAAACTGATCCCAGATCTCCCTTTCTCCCTTTTTCGATCCCGCAAACTGCCTCTTGTACTCCGCCGCCGAAAGCCTTAGACCCTCCAATATGCTTGAGTTAAGCTTAACATAAGCGTTGCGCTCCTCTGCTGTAAGCCTGCACAGAAGCCCGCGTGCCCTTTCACTCAACTGTGGCAAAACTAGCCCAGCCCACCATTCGCTCGGAACTTCATACGACTCGAGCGTTGCCTCAACATCCTCGAACCACATTGGCGCAAGCGCCTCTTTGTTCGGCATTGGTGCCAGTACACCCTTTAACAAGCTTGCGAATTTCAGTCGCCTGTCTTCCTCTGACCTTCCGCCAAGCGCTACGCTGTCATCGCTCTCGTTGGACTCTGCCCCATTACGGGCTCGTAGCTGCTGGCTTTCCAGTATCAAGCGCTGCTTCTCCGTTTCCGCCTCAGCAATATTTAATTGAAGCTGGAGCAGCGCTAGCTGCTATTCTGACGCTGTATCTGACGTGACACTACCATGGCCCCCCGTGCCACTGTCGGCGACTCCGAACGCCTGCAAGTTTCCTGCCCCGTCCCCGTTCATTTCCGAGTTGTCCCTTTCTCTGTCTCGCAAGTTGTAATGCTTTGTCATCTCCTGCACCCAACAGAAAATCAAGAGGTACCCGCCTGAAGTAGCCTTGCGGTGCGCTCTTCCTCCTCGGAATCCGGTGGACTAGCCTTGCTTTGTTGATCCCGCAGCGTGGTAGTCAGTTGAAGGTGGTTGTCGTCAGTCTCGGCCGATGTCGCTCCCCGCTGTCCTCCTCAGTTCAGCCATGCAGATCCTGCTCGACTGCGCCAGTTACGTTCCGTTTGGTTCTTGCCACTCGCCTCTCGCTTGTTGCGCGACATTTGCTGCTGCCGTCAAGGAAGCCGAAGACGAAAACTTTTCTTCTGCTGGCACCTTGAGGAAACGACCGCTCCGACATCATCTGGATATAGAGACATTTATTCGTTTCTCTCCTCTTCTTGTCCCTGCACCCCTGGTTTTATCCGCTGTCTCCCCATTCAACCACTCTTACAGTCAAATCAAAACGCACAGATGTGTCTCTCCTCGCCACAACCTCGAAGACCCACCGCCTCTTGCCCACTCACCGGTTCTCCGCCGTCGCTCAGGTTTCTTTCACACCGGTTCCCGGAATGGTCGACGACGGGCGTTGCCAGGTCGTGGAAAAGCGCCTCCAAGTAAGTTCCCGCGATGCCGGGTTGAAAGGCCATCAATACAATTGGGCCCTGCGCCAATGCCGTCGCCTCCGCTGATTCTCATTGTCCGGCGGACGAGTACGTGTACCTTCCACGTGTACCTTCCCCGTGTACCTTCCACGTGTACCGACCACCTGAAGCCTGGCTTGTTCTCCTGTAAGGCGCCATAATTGAGCCCGACAGCGGCACGGGAGTTGTCGCGTCCTGTATGCCCAGCAGACAGTCATCGTCCCGCATTCCGGTGGCCCTGCTTCCTTGTTGGCGAGGGGTCGCCGGCCGCTGGGTGAGTAACATAAGGTATTCAGGGAACGCACGAAGTTCGAGCCCAACAGAAGGTATTCAGCTACTTGTACATGAAGAATGTCCGTACAAAATGCAGAAAGCGAACCAGGAAATTGACTGATAAATACTTAGAAAACAGCAGGGGCCAAACCAAAAAGAGTTATCGGTTAAGAAGAGGGTGAAGGAAGCTGAGACTAATAGTGGAGAATCGGCATGATTAAGAAGCCCACACTAGAGATGTATTGAACTTTAAGCAGGAAATTGCCAAGGAAAAGTTCTATGATAATACTCGGGGTTGTTCCCTACTGTTTAAGGCCAGGACGGGAGTATTGCGAACCAAGACATATCGGGCCAAATACGAAGGGGTAGACACAGTATGCAAAGCGTGTGGAGAGGAGGGGAAACTGCCGAACACTTGATAATATTCTGTATAGGGCTTCACCCAATAGTTCAGGATGATGGCGCAGAGTTTTTCAAAGCACTGGAGTTTAGGAACAGGGAGGGCAAATTAGACTTTAAGCGGGTAGAAATAACTAGAAGGAGGTTATCTGATTGGTGGCTAAAGTCAAGGCACGAATGAAAATTTAACCCTTCACTGCAATGTACGAGTCCTCAACCTCACTATTTAAAGGGTAAAAAATCTAGTCTTTGGTTTACTAAGTATTACGGCTTTGTAGAGTTAGCCACCGCCAGATGTAAAGGGTATAGCCTTATCCATCCATCCATCCCGCCATCCAGACGTAATACATTTCTCGAAACGCATGGGCTTGGTGCTGTCTTCTAAGCTGTCTGCGTAAACTGCCTACGTGTGGTCTGAAAATGGGAACCCAGCCATTACACGCATTTTCTTTCTATTGAATTGTGTTACTGTATTGTAATACTACACGTTAGACTTGTACAATGTAGGCTATAAAAGTACACTGAAGAGAAACAATGACTTTTTGTATTGACAAAGTGCACCCTGAGAACTCAAATGCCACATAATTTACTGTCAAAAGTTCATTATTAGGATAGAAAATCATGGCTGCAGTTTTATTTGAAACCTTTATGCGAAAATCTGTTTGCGGAACGTAAGAAATTTGATT
The DNA here is from genome assembly GCA_013436015.1 of Rhipicephalus annulatus. NCBI lineage: Eukaryota > Metazoa > Arthropoda > Arachnida > Ixodida > Ixodidae > Rhipicephalus > Rhipicephalus annulatus. The sequence continues at coordinate 157,625 of WOVY01011330.1, read as the reverse complement.
ATGTATGTTCTCTTTGTTTGTGACATTGATTCCATGAAATTTTTTGAAACTTCGCCGGCTAAGTGTGCGGTGCCTACAAATGACAATGTCTTTTATTTTTATCGATTGGAAGCTACATAGGACCCAGTAAACGCTTTAAAATTTTTTACGTCGCGGTGATTGGTTGGTTTATATGTGGGGTTCATGTCCAGAAACCATCATATTGTTACGGCGAAGGTTTATTCGCCAACAGCAGGTCTTGCTAATGGCTTAAAGAGCGCACAGTCATGCAGGCCAACTGGGGCAGCTCGAGAGACCAACTCACAACAACCACGTTGTCGTCTTCCTCCTTTTGGGTGCCATTTCAGCTGTGCCGAAGCGACAATTTCATCCACGTATCATCACCTCGGCTGGTAAGGCACCGTCTCTGTGCCTGTTAAGTTAGCGAGTCCGCGTTGTATGGCTTGAGACGGGAAACGTGGGCTATTTCCGTTCTGGGTGCAGCAGCCGATGAGTTTGTGGTAGCGCCAATCTCGTAGGTCACAGATGTGACCTGACAAAGGACTCGGTAGGGCCCAGCGTATCGCGATTGTAGTTTCTCGCAGAGGCCGACACGTCGGGATGGGAGCCACAGGAGAACAAGAGGTCCCGCGGAAAAAACGGCATCTCTATGTCGATGGTCGTAACGGCACTTTTGTGCTGGCTGCGACGACAATAATCGAGCACGGGCTACCACGCGTACCGTGAGAGCACAGGTGATCGCATCCGGAGCGTACGAAGTGGAGGATGGTTGGTCTTATGAAATCAGTGTGTCGAAGGGCAGTAAGGGATGACGTACAAAGAGTAGATAAAATGGGAAGTAGCCTGCTGTTTCATAACGCGACAAGTTATAGGCGAAGGTGATGAACGACAGAGCTATATCCCAATCAGTGTGGTCGGTAGATACGTACATGGAAAGCATGTCTGTCAAAGTGCGGTTCAGGTGATCTGTAAGGCCGTTAGTCTGAGGGTGGTAAGATGTGGTTAAGTTGTCACGGGTAGCACAAGATCGGTGTGGATCATCAACCACACGAGATAGAAAGTAGCGACCACGGTCTGTGAGCAGGTGAAACGGAGCACCATGCTGCAGAATAATGCAGTAGAGCAGAAAGTCGGCAACGTTTGTTGCGCAGCTGGTTGGTAGCGCTCGAGTGATTGCATACCGAGTGGCATAATTTGTGTCCACTGCAATCTATTTATTTCCAGTTGTAAAAGTAGGAAAGGGGCCTAGCAAGTACAATTCCACTCGATGAAATGGCTCGGCTGGAAATTCAATAGGTTGAAGAAGACCGGCAGGGGGAGCCGTAGGCTTCTTTCAGCGCTTGCAGAGGTCGCAAGATGCGACGTAACAGCGAACCGAACTGTAGAGACCTTTCCAGAATACTCGTCGTCGAACGCAGTCATAAGTTCTTGAGACTCCTAGATGTCCAGAAGTTGGAGCGTCGTGGAATTGTCGCAGAACACCCTTTCGCAGGTGATGCAGTACAACGAGTAAAAGTTCCGCGCCGTCGGGGTGTAAGTTGCGGCGGTACAAAACGTTGTCTTGAAGCAGGTATCTGCTAAGAGAAGGGTCAGCATAACGCGATTGAAGGTGGTCAATGATGGTGAGCAGCGATGGATCTCGGCGCTGTTCGTCGGCCACATTCATAATGTCAGTGATGGCTAAAACGCAGGCATCAGATTCCAAATCAGTGTAGTTTGGTAAATCAACGCGATTCCGGGATAAGCAGTCAGTATCGCTGTGCAGCTTTCAAGGTTTGCACACAACTGAGAACGTGTACTCCTGTTATCGAAGTGCCCATCGGGTGAGTCTTCCTGTAGGTTTTTTAAGCGTCGACGTCGACAGCCAGCAAAGCGCATGATGGTCCGTGATGACTGCGAACGGACGTCCGTATAAGTACGGACGGAATTTCGCAATAACCCAAACGAGGGCTAAGCATTCCCGCTCAGTAATGTAATATTTTTTTCCGCTTGCGACAGAAGGCGACTAGCGTAGGCTATCACACGGTTGGTGCCATTCTGTATCTGAGCGAGTATAGCATCAAGGCCATGGTCGCTTGCATCGGTGCGAAGCTCTGTTCGAGCCACAGGATTAAAATAAGCCAACACAGGTGGTGATGTGAGGGCGGTAATCAACGACGTGAAGAATTGTTTTTGGCCCTTTCCCCAAGAAAAGGCCACGTTCTTTTTGAGGAGATCAGTGAGGGGCCTATCAATATCCGTGAAGTTGAATACAAAGCGGCGGAAGTATGAGCAGAGCCCAATAAAACTGCAAACTTCTTGTGTGAAACGCGGAACAGGGAATTCTCGGACTGCACGGACTTTGTCAGGGTCGGGTTGAACCCCAGTGGCGTCCACAAGGTGGCCGAGTAGTTTAATCTGCCGGCGTCCAAATTAGCATTTTGACGAATTCAGTTGGAGACCAGCGCAATGAAAAACGTCAAGTATTGCCGAGAGACGACACAGGTGGCTTTCCAAGGATAGCGAGAAAAGGATTACATCATCCAGATAGCAAAGGCAGGTCGACCATTTTAAAACCGCGCAGAAGAGAGTTCATCACACGTTCAAAAGTAGCCGGGGCATTGCACAACCCAAAGGGCATGACCTTGAATTGTTAAAGGCCGTCGGGTGTGATAAATGCTGTCTTCTCGTGGTCGCCGTCGTCGACCGAAATTTTCCAGTATCCGGATCGAAGGTCAAGGGACGAGAAAGAGTTGGCGCCGTGGAGGCAGTCGAGGGCATCATTGATTCGGGGTAGAGGATAAACGTTCTTTTTGGTGATCCGATTGAGGTGGCGATAGTTGATGCAAAAGCACCAGGTATTGTCCTTCTTTTTAACCAACACCACAGATGTCCAAGGACTCGATGAAGGCTCAATTACGTCTTTGCTCAGCATTTTCTCGACCTCCATCTGTATAACTTGGCACTCAGCATGTGACACGCGATAAAAGCGTTTGTGGAGTGGACTGGCGTCGCCGGTGTTAATGCGGTGGGCTACGGCACTTGTGCGGCCCAGGGGATGGTCGTCGACGTCAAATATATCCAGGTAAGAAAACAGAACACCCCGGAGCGCTGCAACTTGGGAAGGTAAGAGGTCGCTGGATGTCATTTTGTCGAGGAACGCCTAATATTGCGAGGTGATGACAGGTTTCACTACGGTCTTAGTGTCAGGGGTAAAAGGACACACCAAACATTCATCAAGGGTGGAAAGATCGGCGAAAATAATGCCTTGAGGAAGAACTTGGGTCGACGTAGAGAAGTTCAGAGCTGAAAGTAGCACCGTGTTGTTAGCAACAACCACTATAGTACGTGGTAGTGCTATGTGGTGCGTACGGGTCAAATAAATGAGGGAAACCACCAGATAGTCTCCAGCAGGAACGGACGGAAAGGGCGACACAGGAATGTACGTAGCAGCCTGGGGCGGTAGCCGTAGAGACTGCACGGATCGTAGCCGAGTGCGACTTTGAGGAGTGAAATGGTGCACAGAGGCAATTAGAGCCGTAAGATACCTGTCGAACACTCGATGAGGGTGGAGTGGGAGGTTAAGAAATCAATTTAAAGAATGACGTTGTGGGGGCAAGCATCAAGGACTGCGAAGAGAACGGAAGTGTGGTGGCCGGCAACAATAACGCGGGCAGTGCACATGAAAGCACCGATGTTCGACTTCTGTTTGGCACTCGAACAGTAGAGAACATAGCAGGCGTTGATTGATTTGTGGGGTTTGACGTCCCAAAACAACCATATGATTATGAGAGACGCCGTAGTGGAGGGCTCCAGAAATTTCGACCACCTGGGGTTCTTTAACGTGCACCCAAATCTGAGCACACGGGCCTACAACATTTCCGCCTCCATCGGAAATGCAAGCCGCCGCAGCCGGGATTGGAACCCGCGACCTGCGGGTCAGCAGCCGAGTACCTTAGCCACTAGACCACCACGGCGGGGAACATAGCAGGCGTGAGAACCTTTTTCAGGCGAGATCAAAGTTTTGAACTCATAACTGATACTTGGGCACCAGTGTCAATTAGAGCAGTAACGACTTGGCCATCAACGAACACTCGAAGTATATTGTGTCTTGACTTTGTAGCCGGTTCAGGGTTTTTGTTCCAAGTCGTCAATGCAGCGCCACCTCCAGGAGCTGCACTCGTACGTTTCACGGGGGATGACCGAAATAAGCCGGTGAAGGAGAGCGGCGGTATTGAGGGGAGCGTGACGGCCGACACTGAGGTGACGGCGAGCGGCTAACGCAGTTTCTTTGGGCTACGACGTCAGCGTAGGACGGTTCGGAGCGTGGAGGTGAACGGCGAGGTTAAGGGTCCTGAAGATGGTCATTCAAAAAAGCGGGTTGCGAATAGTGTCCACGGTCCTGACGGTGGTCGACATTAGGAAAGCTTGGCCGGAAATACCGCCTGTTGCGGCAATGGCGGAAGATGTGCCCAACTCGAGAGCAAGAAAAGCAGATAGATGGATCATCGTGCGTGCGCCACTCAGATAGATTTTGGTAGCATGGTGGAAACCGAGGAGTCTGAGCTGCCGCAGCGACAAGTGGAGCAGAGTGGTGGTTAGCATTGTGGACGCTGTTGTGGATCCCACTGCTGGGGCCAGTTGTTGCGACTCTCGGCGCTGTTCACCCGCCGTCGCTCTGAATCCCACCGCTGATCACCAGTTGTTGCGGATCTCAGCTCTGAGGACCCGTTCTTTTGTGGTAGCGTGGAGTAGCTTCGGGTTGAGGAAACTAATGCTCGCAAGGTGGGGATACGAAAAACAAACAGGTTTATGGCACTATTTACAATTATTTACAGCATGAGGTTATTACTTCACAAATCACGAGCGTGGTGGTTGAACCGTTACATGGTTCAGAGCGACGTCCAGCACTCTGCAGCGTCGTTTTAAGCCCTGTCGGGCTCCTCCTCCTTGAGTGGAACACCAATCACACACACACACACAACAGGCGAGGGGTACGAGCATGCACGGCCCACGTGAACATCCAATATTGAGTCGTGATCACTTCACTGCAAAGTGGCACCAAAGGGGCTCTTCCTCGTCGTGTGTGTGCCGCTAGTGGAGGGGTCCCATGCTCCTGACAGCGTGCATCCATCAAACGGTCCGCCGATCTGTCCGCTCAATTAGCAGGACAATTTGTAGCGGCGGTCGCGGTTTCTTTCAAGGAAGGTGCTGTCTTTGTTGTCCTCTCTGAAACGGCTTACGGCGTCGTGGCGACACGTCTCATCCTCCGGCTAGCAGGGACAATACCTGGCGGGCACAGGCAGCCGGCTAGTCGGCTACTTGTTTGAGGATTAAAAGAGCGAAGCTCCGCCGTCAGCTCTGGACGCTGGTTCCGAGAGAACTGGGGTTCCAGGCGTAGGAGCGCTGCTCGGCTACGCTTTTTAGCGACAGTATGGCGCCTACTGACGACGGTCGTAGCAGCTTCCCCCTCGCCAGATGAGTAGATGAGTCACGGAGGGCAGCAGTCACCGCTGCTGCTCGCAGGGACGATGAAAAGGTCCGTAGTGGAATGCCAGGAACTCGCTTTCGCTTGTCGCATGGTCTGGGTAATTGCCGAAATCTTCGACACTGTGTCTGAAACTCGACCACATGCACAAGCAAGCACTCGGCCCCCTTCGAACAAACCAAGCCAAAAGAAAAATAGCAAACCAGTTTTAATCACAAGCTTTAACTAAAGCTCACACTGAGAACTCTCGGGACTCATTTGCGCTGAGAAACCAGACGTGCTACCTTACACAATTCGCATAATAAGATGCACGAAGAAACTAAATTATTAATTTTGATGCATCAACAGCACCCCAGAATGGCTTAGAAAGAACGGCTGAGCACGTCAGCGTTTCCATTCAATTTTCCCTTCTTTTACCTAATGTCAAAATGATATTTTTGAGGAATCAAGCTCCGCCTCACTAGGCGCCTGTTCTTTGATGTCACGATTTGCAGCCAAGTAAGGGGAAAATGGTCTGCTCCTACTTTATGTTTACCACCTCTGAGATAACACTGACACTAATTAATGGCCTACACATTGCAAGCGCACTCTTTTCCTGAAGCGCAGTATGTTGTTCCTCGAGAACCCAATTTTCTGGCTTAAGTAAGGCGGTTTTCCTTTGAAAACGTTACACCACAACTCGTAACCTACAAACTTAAACTGAAAAATCTGCAACTCCGATGCAACACTGAGTAACCATATTTAACGCCCGGGCAACAGTTACTCAAACTGACCATGAATCCTCTTCTCATTGTGCTTTTAATCGCACACAATAGGGTCGCGGTCCCTGCGGTTTTCGAGCTCGCCAGAGGCTACAAAATGCACAAACTCTAAGCAGTTCACTGCCGTCACACCTCATTTTCCACTTCGGCCTGTTCCCCTCAGGAATTTGAAAGGGACGCCAGAAGCATGGGTGAAACCTGCGCCATATTTCTTTTGTGTTCGCCCTACGCGGTATTTACCACTCTGCCCTTTCGACTTTGACCCATTGGGCAAGGCCGCTTTCCCGAAGTCGTCGAACTCAACCGCGCGTTTCGTTGGGGTAATGCACCCTGTTTTCCCCCTCTACACCTGGCTCGCCACTTGTGCGTCCATGAACGCCACCATTGACGTTTCTTGAAATGGATTAACGGCTTAGCCTCCCGTCTTTCTTGCGACTGAGTGGGACCTGTCCTAGGCTTACGCAGTGACGAACGCTTCCGCTTCTTTCTTTTTCTGCGATCTTTGCAGACTAGCTTGATATTATCGCAGCACTGCTGAAGCGTGGCCTTCTTGCTCTCATCGGCCGCTGCGCTAACCATGTCTACATTTAACGATGTCAACATGTCCTCTTGAGGCACAAAGAAGGTTTCCAGCTCCTTACTGGGCCCATTAGGGCTTCTGGATCCTTCCTCATCCACGCAAGAAGCGTCTTTCGACATCCTCCCTACCTCCAGACCAGCCAAGGCCTCGTTCTCTACATGCTTTGCATGGATGCATTCGAGAATACATGGGTCCTTCTCTGGCGCGATCTGTTCCTGCCGCGCTTTATGAGGCGCCTCAACTTCCGGCGCTTTGCGACGCGCCTCGCTTTCAGACTTCGGTGTGAGTCTTTTTTTTGGCTAACAGAACTTCCAAATCCCCTGATTAGCTCTGCTCTCCACACTTCGTAGTTGTTCACGTACCGCTCACTGAGTCGCGCAACAACATCCGCTGGCTCGCAGGGCACAACCGTGCGTAGCTTCTGAGACCAGGTGTCTCGCTCATACTCCAGTTGACTATACTTCCGTTCAAAGAGTCTAAGATACAGGCCCATATCCTATGATGCCTCATATGGGTGCATGTATCTAGACATCTCAAACCGCTGTCGAGAAGTGCTCCTCGCTGGGGTCCCAGTCTCTTACTCAACTCGTTATCTTGTTTGAAAAACTCCAACTCGAGGTCTAGTTTTTCGTTTTCTCCCTTTCCTTCTATCTGAGCTGCTCTTAACTTTCTTCCAATAATTAGGTCACCTTCTTCACTTAGTTCCTCATCATCAGCCCCCGAATCATTAATCGCTTGAATGATTTTGGGTTTTCGTGCCAAACCCTTTGTATCTATCCTCAATTCCTCACACAACAGCGACAAGTATGACTTCTGCAGCTCCCGTAAGTTCATGATCGTACTGAGTGCTCGCTACTTCCGCAAAAAACTTCCCGAAACGGCGAAACTGAGTCTTTCGGCAAAGTTAACTACCAGTTCTAAAATTTACCCTCTTTTAGAACCTGGTTCACTCAAAGGAAAAGCCAAGCACTCACCCATACTTGACCCATGTCTCGAGTCAGCTGCTTCTCCTGGGCCGACTGCTGTTGTCTCTTGTAGCTTCGTATCCGAACACAGCCAACCAGTTGTTGTGATCTTGTAGCTTCGTATCCGACTACTGCTCACCAGTTGTCGTGGATCCCGGTGCTGGTTCGCATCCCACCGCTGCCAACCAGTTGTTGCGGATTCCACTGCTGGGGCCAGTTGTTGTGGATCCCGGTGCTGAGTCGTATCCTGCCGCTGAGCACCCGTTGTTGCCGACCGGGGTCTACCCGATCTTTTGTGGTAGCGTGGTGTAGCTTCGGGTTGAGGAAACGAACGCTGACAAAATGGGCATACGCAAAACAAACAGGTTTATAGCACTATTTACAATTATTTACAGCATGAGGTTAGGAGTTCACAAATCACGAGCGTGGTGGTTGAACTGTTACTTGGTTCAGAGCGACGTCCAGCACTCTGCGGCGTCGTTTTAAGCCCTGTCGGGCTCCTCCTCCTTGATTGGTACAACAATCACACACGCACAACAGGCGAGAGGTACGAGCATGCACGGCCCACGTGAACATCCAATATTGAGTCGTGATCACTGCACTGCAAGGTGGCGCCGGAGGGGCTCTTCCTCGTCGTGTGTGTGCCGCTAGTCGAGGGGTCCCAAGCTCCTAACAGTATACATCAAACGGTCCGCCTATCTGTCCTCTCAATTAGCAGGCAAATTTGTGGCGGTGGCCGCGGTTTCTTCCAAGGAAGACGCTGTCTTTGTTGTCCTTTCTGGAATGGCTTACGGCGTCGTGGTGACACGACGTCTCATCCTCCGGCTAGCAGGGACAATACCTGGCGGGCATAGGCAGCCGGCTAGTCGGCTACTTGTTTGAGGATTAAAAGGGCGCCACTCCCCCGTCAGCTCTGGACACTGGTTCCAAGAGAACTGGGGTTCCAAGCGTGGGAGGCGCTGCTGCCTGGCTACGCTCCTCAGCGACAGCATGGCGCCTACTGACGACGGCCATAACAACGCGAGTGCTGGTGGGCTGTGGCATAATCCTGGCGGGCTGAGTAACCTGGACGCTGTTATGCCAAAGACATTTTCCTCGTTCGGGAGCACGTCTCACGAGATCGAGCGCTGTTCCGACGTACTGTCTTCCCCCTCCCAGCGCCGCCTTCTGTGGAGTTCCGGGGATAACGTCGCTAACTCTACCGAACCACCTTGCAGTTCTGGGTATGGCTGGTCTCCTCAGCCGAGCCATTGTGTCGTTTCGGGGAACTGGTCTCGCAGAAAAGTCCCAAAACGCTATTTAAGGCCGTGCCGGCCCCATGTTTTAGAGGGATTTGCCCCAGCCGACGTTGTCATGCTGGCCGGCTCTGTACAAACGACCTACTGCTACAGTAAACGCTCCTTCTTGTTGCTGTTTTCAAAAGAGATTGCATCCCTGCTTCGCATTCGGGCAATGGCTTCAGCGAAGTCCGTTCGACGGCTTGTTGCTCTTTGCCACCGCTACCATCGCGACACAGCAAATTCCTAACAACGCCCAGGTTAGCAAACTCCTGACGTACGACGGCTTGAATAATCGAGACTGTTGCTCAGTTGTCTTGCGCAGGGGGCTGATAGGAAGCGGGTGCCATAGCCTCCAGCTTCTGGCGAACAATTCTTGTGATATTGGCAGGAGGCGCAAGTGAACGGGGCGCTGAAGAATCCTCTCAAGACGAAGTCGCAGCTGTGTTTGGTGGTCTCGTGAAGTGGGGGGTTATTCGCCTGTTTTTATCTTGTTCAAATCGTCGGCATTCAGATATGATAGAGTCGACAGTGGTACAGTTCTTACACATTAGTATGATGAAAGTACCATCACCAATGCCTTTCAACACTGCACTGATATTGTCCGTCTCGGACATGTTTTTGTCGGTCTTCCGGCACAGTGCCAGTACATCTTGGATGTACGTGACGTACGACTCCGTCGAGGATTGAACACGCGACGCGAAATCCTGCTTGGCTTCCCTCTTACAAGCAACTGACCAACCGAACAAGTCGCGAAGCTTTTGCTTGCATGTGTCCCAGCTGGTTAATTCTTCTTGCGTCTCCTACCAGGCGCGTGCCGTACCCCGTAGGTAGAATAGACTATTTCCAGCATAAGCGTCTCGTCCCACCTGTAGTGCTTACTGACGCACTAGAATAATGCGAGCCATTCTTCGACGTTCATTCTGTCTGTCCCGGAAAACGTGCCAGGTTAAAAATTGGGGGGGGGGTAATTAAAGGGGATGAAGCCGGCGTGGACGGCGAGGCCTGAGTGCCGGTTTCAGGCATCGCGACTGGACAAAGCTGGCTCCCACTGCAGAGTTCCAGAGCCGGGTTGTGTGAAGATTCCGCACCTTCCACCAATAGATGTTACGGGGAAGAATAATTCGTCGACAGCAGGTCTTTCTAACGGCTTAAAAAGCGCACAGTCATGCAGGCCAATGAGGGCAGCTCGAGAGACCAACCCACAACAACCACGTTGTCGTCTTCCTCCTGTCAGGTGCCATTTCAGCTGTGCTGAAGTGACAGTTCCATCCACGTATCAATATGATTATGAAAGATGCCATAGTGGAAACTCTAAAAATTTCGACAACCTGGGTTTTTTTTATTTTACACCGAAATCTGAGGACGCAGTTTATAGCAATTTCGCCTCCATTGAAAATGCAGCCGCCGCAGCCGGGATTGAATCCCGCGATCTGTGGGTCAGCAGCCGAATTTTCAGCCACTAGGCGACCGTAGTGGGGCTACATCTGGTGCGGAAGTCTCACTGGGTCGCCACCATACGAATTTTCTTTTCGCGTGCTTTCTTGCTCACTAAGCGTCGTTTCGTGGTAAGAATGGTGTTTTTGTCGTTCTGAAATTGTACTTTACTAATACGCGAACAATTGTTTTGCTCTTCAGTTTCCCTTTGTGAAGAGAAAAGGTGCGCGCAAGTTCATGCAACACTTTTCGAATATGCCAAGCAAAGCTGCTGATCGGTAGCCGAAGCTCCTGTAAACGAATATATTAGCACACTACAGCGAGAGAAGTTGTGTTCTCCCATCATTACAACTATTTTAGTAGTAATTCTTAGTTGCTGCCTGACGCCAATTTTTTTGATCTCCTGAGCGTTCGAAAATGGCAAGTCACATTCACCACATGTCAACAAAGATGGTTCCAATAAAACCTCATGCCGAGTTGTGAGTTCAGAAAGAACGCGGCACGCGTCGAAAGCCGGTATCGCTGCCGACCAAGTCGCTTCCCAAAGCAATGGCACACATAGCTTTCTTTGTCTTGAAAAAGGCGTCGTCCCATCGATATTCAGTGCTGTCAATAAACCAACAGATGCATTCGAGCTGTTCGACTTTATCCGGTCTAACGCGCCAGGGCTTACAAGCAAGCTGAGAAGTGCCCCCACCTCAATCCTGTACAATTAAACATTTGGGTCAAGACGAAGTTCTTTGCGAAAAGCTTAATACATCAGTTAGAGGCTCGTATGAATAAAAAACGTAGCTGATTTCTCTTTTTAGGAAACGGTATTACATGAAGGGGAAACGTGCCTTCACAAAGGTAGTTGAACGCTTATTGTGTATTGTTTCACCTCATTGGCGAAGGAATGAATGCTACAGCAACAAATTGCTTTGTCCCGCGAAGAATGGCAAGCAACTTGAAACTTGTAGCGCGCACCTCAAGCAGAAAGCATGCACGAAATTCACACAGGACGAGCGTGGACAAATTGTCATCGCTCAATACTGAAAGCACACTGATCAACCTGGAAGAAAAACGACCTCAAACCAACGAACAAGCATACATAGCCCGAGTGTGAACAACTGTCACAATTCTTATTTGGGTAAGCAGCGCAATCCTTTCATAAAATCGGCCGTTACTGCGAGCGAAGCAATATTCATGCTCTCTTTAACCACTGTATATTGAAAACATGATAAAGAGAGCTTACCAGCGCAAACGACGGTACAGGAGGGTACATGAGAACAGACGAGACAGAGCGCAGAACTGCCAACAATATCTTTCTTGCGAAGGCCTTCGCTTTTATACAGTCACCAGTCGCAACAGTCATGCGCGAAATGCAATGTTTATGCATAAGTACTTCCCACCGACAAGCAAAGGAACAACTTTTTCTTATCGGTAATCGCGACAGAAGGGGTGCTAACACAAGCATCTTTTAACGAGCAAATCTTTTTTGCCTCTACAATCTCACGTGTGGTGCAATCCCTGCTTCATTTCGTTGCATTTATACAATGACTTGTTTGACCCACGTGATACCTTCCAAAAGAACTTAATATTAGGCTAGTTGGTAGAGCATTTCGAAAAGTTAATTCGAGCGCGAAACCTTGACACGATCTGAATCACTTCTGCAGTAGTTTAAACGTGGAACACGGGAAGCGATGACTGCTACCTAGCCCTCAAGGATTAGGCCACAAGCTGTGCCATATATCCATAAGGTATCGCACAACCTCAAGAAAGTCGCGGCCAGGCATGGCGTACCGATGGTGTTTGCCGCACCAGAAAAAAATCGGAAGACTGTGCCAACGTGTGTGCGATAGGAAGAAGTGCGGCTGCCAGAAGAAACATGAGAGGGCCTTTGTTAAGTGTTCCATAGGGGTTGTGTACTTCATACCCTTATCCTGCGGAAAAGTGAACATTGGCCAAACCGAACGGTGTAATAATGACCGATTAAGGCAACACGCCCAAAAATTAACAAAAAGAGATGACAAGTATGGGCACCTGGTTGCGTATGTCATCTCGTGTGGTTGTGACGCACGATTCTCTGAGACGAAGATTCTGGGCAGAAGCGCAAGTAAAACTGCACGTGAAGTGTTAGAGGCCTTTTTCATTGAAAAAAATAAAGATCACTGTGTAAGTACCCCTTCGATTTCGTTGTTACCAAGCGAACTTCAGTTTATCGCTCTGAGGCTATGACATTGATTAACTGTACGTTTGATAATGTATGCTGTTGACCTTCTATGGTGTGTTTGCGCACAATGTGTCCTGTATATATTCACGCCTTCTAGCTACGAATAAGTCAGTTGGAAGTGGGCAATGTGTGTGTTTGATGCATGGGTGTGTGCGTGTGTGAGTGATCGTGTCAAGTTTTCGCGCTCGAATTAACTTTCTATACAATAACAGCCGCTGATACACCACAATACGGATGCAATCTCTAAATTTATTTGCATGACGTTTCAAGGTTTGTAGGCATTTCAAGGTTTGTAGTGCAACCTAGCGTGGGTCAGGATGGAGGAACGGACAGCTTGCACAGGTGACTCAATTTTTGAGGGGCCGTAAAGACTACCTTCACAAAAACTCGCTGTGCCACTTTCTTAAGATTGTGCGCTGTCATGTGCATATACGGAACCATGGCGAAAGCCTGTCTAGCTGTGACAGGTTGCACAACGTTATCGTTCCCTTTGGCCTGAAGTTCACGCAGCAAGCCTTCGGCAACAAAAACTTGCACGTGGTCGGGGTAACAGGCCGACGTCAGCCTTGAAAATTGCTCAACAAAGCTTCCTGTAATCTTGTGCACACAGGATTTTCGCAAGGCGTTCACGAAGCAAGACTTTGCGATACCTTGCTTAACTAATTTAGAATGCGCGAAATGAAATGGCAACACAGGCTTATTTCCACGTGGTTGATACATCCAGTAAGTGCGTCCATTATTCAAGAATAGCTTAATGTCAAGGAACCTCATTTCACAATACTCAGATAGTTCATGAGTGAGCTCAAAATGTTCGAAACCATTTCGCATCAGGTCTAAAACTGCAAGAGCGTCATTCCTATACGATGCAACATCGGTGTCCATAAAAATTTAAAATTCATTGACGTATATGAAAACGTACGTCACATTATATTAGTAAAAACTTGCGAAATAGATCTGTCTAATTTGCCTAAAAACAGGTCACTGACGATGGGAGCAGTGCAAGAACCAATACAGACACCGGATTTTTGAAGGTGAGGTTTACCATCCCATAGGATGTACGTCGACTGCAGGTAAAACCTTAAAAGCTCTAAAAACTGACTGACGCTGATGCCAGACTGGGTCTGGAATTTTGAAACACCAAACTCATCTATATATTCTCCAATGCATTGTAACAATGAGTCATGCGGAATAGAATAGTACAGGTCCTTGACGTCTACAGAAAAGGCGCATGGAGTCTTATTTCAGCGTGACGAAATAAACTCCTGAACTTCACATGAACTTTTTACCAGGAATGGATCGTTCACTTCTAGGCATTTCAAGGTTTTCTGTAGGTAGAGCGCAACACATTTATGCCAGGTATTATTTTCAGATACAATTAGCCTAGAAGGCATGTAGACCTTATGCGTTTTCGCGCTGAAGAAGGCTTCTAAGAAATCTTCCTTGGCATCTGACATGTTCTTATGGACACTTACAACGTTTGACTTGTGAAGCAGGCTCTTAGCTTTACTTCTCACCTTTTTTACCGACAACTCAGCATGACAGTTAAAAAGGCCCGAAACCGTGCGACAAGCTTTTTCCCGGTACTTTTTAAGGGATATTACGGCAAAGCCTCCCTCTTTATCAGCAGGTAACACACATAATGATTGCTCCTTCATAAAGTCTACAGCGCGTTTCACCGGAAGAGTCGAAAGGCTCGCCTTACACCGACTTAGGACATCTACTCCGTCCGCTAGGCAGCGGTCTTGCTCTGCTGGTGGAGCACGCCGAGAGACTTGTCGTACGGTAGCCAAAAGGTCATGCAGGAAACGCTTAGGCTCGACCGCAAACTTCGGCCCCAACGAAAGCACCTTAGAGACATGCTCGGGCAAGTCCAAGTCTTCCTGATTGTAGATTTGTAGATCGGCCATTTCGGTGGTTGCTGTCGCGTGGGCGCTAGATTGCGGAGCCGAAGGAGCTCAGTCTTCCAGAGGAACTCGGTTGACTTATAAATATTTTTATTCTTTATTCAAAGGTTACGCCGCATTGCCCAAAGGCGTTACAGCAGGGGGGTTACAGAAATGACATAAACAATTCTTCATTCTAACAGCACACTTGCATGGCAGACAATTCATTCCACTCTTTAACAGTTCTAACAAAAAATGAATTCGCGGACCGGGGGTTACAGAAATAACATAAACAATTCTTCGTTCTTACAGCACACTTGCATAGCAGACAATCCATTCCACTCTTTAACAGTTCCAACAAAAAATAATTCGCGAACAGGTTCGTGCGGGTGCGTAATTTTCTTATTTCAAAAACATGCTCAGTTCTAGATGAACGGTAATGAGGTTTCTTAAAGCATTTTTCTTCCCGGCTGCGGCGGCTGCTTTTCCGATGGAGGCGGAAATGTCGTAGGCCCGTGTGCTCAGATTTGGGTGCACGTTAAAGAACCCCAGGTGGTCAAAATTTCCGGAGCCCTCCACTACGGCGTCTCTCATAATCATATGGTGGTTTTGGGACGTTAAACACCACGAATCAATCAATTAAAGCATTTTTCTTTATTAATTCCTGTTTTATCATTATATATCTGAAAAAAGAACTTCAGTCGCAGCTTTTGCCGACGCGAGGAAAGCAGTTCCCACCCAATGATCATTTTTCATCTTAGTGCAGCTCTCCTCTCGCTTGTACCATCCCAAGACAAACCTGGCCACCCGTTTTTGAATTTTTTTTTTTCAATTTTATCAATCAATGTGGCTTGCGAAAGATCCCATATGGCACAAGCGTATTCTAGTATAGGTCGTATGCATGTTAAACAGGCTGTCTTTTTTAAGTTCAGTTCCGAAGTTTCTAAATTACGTTGGATAAAGTTTAGTGCTTTTTCCAGCTTTACAAACCACATCATCTACAAGCGCATTCGACGAGCAGTCGGATGACAAGACTACCCCTAGGTATTTATAACTATCTGCTCTTTTTATGTATTCATTATTTAAAGTATACTCTCTTTCCATAGGTTTCCGCGTCTTTGTAAAAGAAACATGGACATACTTTTTATTATTTAGGTTCATTTTCCACGTAGAGCACCAATCTTGAACACGTTCCAAATCAGTTTGCAGTTGGGTAAGGTCTCTGTCATTCTTTACTTGTATATACACAACACAATCGTCTGCAAACAATCTAATTTGTGATGAAATACCTGCTGAAATATCATTTATGATAACTAAAAATAAAAGTGGCCCTAAAACGGAACCCTGTGGAACTCCCGATGTCACATCAACATGATCAGTGCTTTTGCCGTTCGCGGGTTCAAATCCCGACTGCGGCGGCTGCATTTCCGATGGAGGCGGAAATGTCGTAAATCCCGTGCGCTCAGATTTGGGTGCAGGTTAAAGAACCCCAGGTGGTCAAAATTTCCGGAGCCCTCCACTACGGCGTCTCTCATAATCATATGGTGGTTTTGGGACGTTAAACCCCACAAATCAATCAATCAGTGCTTTTGCCGTTTAAGATGACGCATTGCCGGCGCTGGCACAAATACTTTTCAATCCAAATTAGGGTAGCAGAATCTGTATTTAGTAATTTAAGTTTGTTGCGAAGGAGTGAATGTGTTACCGTGTCGATTGCCTTGCGAAAATCTATGAAGATGCAGTCAGTTTTCCCCCCTGAATCAATGGTGGATACCAGATTAGGATAAAATTCAACTAGTTGTGTGGTGCACGACAACACCTTTTGGAACCCATGTTGATCATTAGTTAATATATTGTTTTCAGTGAGGTGTTTCATTATTCAAGAGTAGAGAATGTGTTCCATTACCTTGCATACTACTGATGTTAAAGAGATTGGTCTGCGATTCTCAGCCTCCTTTTTCGATCCCTCTTGTGGATTGCAACAACACGGGCAGTTTTTCAATCAACTGGTAAGAGGCCTGATTTCAAAGATTGTTTATAAATTATGTGCAAGTAAAAAAAGATTGGTTCGGCGCACCGTCTCAGAATACGCGCAGAAACCACATCTGGGCCAGTTGCTTTTGTATCGTCTGTTTGCTTTAATAGCTTTTCTATGCCACTCTCGCTGAACTCAATTGGGTTCATTGGAGGTATGCTACTGGCGTCGAACGAATAGGCATAGTCCTGTATTGGCATTTAAAATAGTTGTTCGAACAATTCGCCTTCTCTCCATCATCTGTGATAGTTTTGTTATTTTAAACAATTTCATTTATACCGACACACTCAGAACCGCAACTCTTGATATATTCCCAGAAATGCTTAGGATTTACTTTCAGCGTGTCGTTTAATTTTTTATAATAGGCGCCTCTGGCATTTTTGTACCTTTTTGGGATTCTTGCGTAATCTTAAATAACGTTTGATAGTGGCTAGTCCGTTTAGTTCGTTTGAATTTAGCGAATAACCGCTTTCTCTTATTGATTAGCCGCAACAGACATGACGTCATCCACGGCTTTCTCCGTTTTTTCATTATGGAGGAATCCGCGTATATGCAACCGAAGTTCTCGCAGATTTTTCGCAGCGTTAACAGGAGGGCTGGAGATCTGTACGTGAGCATATAAGTACTCATTGTAGAGCCGTACTTGTCTTTGCAACTCCGACCACAAGATCTTGTAGATCCTTGACCCGTGTCCTTGTGACGGCGTAAACCCGTCGAACAAGCGACAAACTTCTTCTGGAAGCACTTCTTTCTTGACGCAAAAAGAACTAGCGCGCACTCGGCGAGTGGTAACTGCAATCACGTTGACGAGAACATGAGGCTGGAGCGAAGACGTCCAGACGAATCTGGCATCAGCGTCAGTGGGTTTTTGGAGCTTTTAAGGTTTTACCTTCAGTCTGCGTACATCCTAAGGGGTGTAAAACGTCACCTTCGAAAATCCGGTATCTGTATAGGTTCTTGCATCGCTCCCATTGTCAGTGACTATTTTTAGGCAAATTAAAAAGATCCATTTTGTAAGTTTTCATAACAGTAATGTGACGCACGTTTTCAGATACGTAGCTGATTTTTTTAACTTTTTCTGGACACCGATGTTGCATTGTATAAAAATGATGCTCTTGCAGTTTTAGATCTGATGCGAAATGGTTTCAAACATATTGAGCTTACTCATGAACTTTCTGAAAATTGTGAAATCAGGTTCCTTGACTTTAAGCTATTCTTTAATAATGGACGCACTTGATGGATGTATCAACGACGTGGAAATAAGCCTGTGTGGCCATTTCATTCCGCGGATTCTAAATTAGTTAAGCGAGGTATCGCGAAATCTTGCTTCGTGAACGCCTTGCGATAATCGTGTGTGCACAAGATTACAGGAAGCTTTGTTGAGAAATCTTCAAGGCTGACGTCGGCCGGTTACCCCAACCACGTGCAAGTTTCATTTGCCGAAGGCTTGCTGCGTGAACTTCAGGCTAAAGGGAACGATAACGTTGTCCAACCTGTCCCAGCTAGACAGGCTTTCGCCGTGGTTCCGTATATGCACACGACAGCGCACAATCGTAAGAAAGTGGCACAGCGAGTTAGTGATAAGGTAGTCTTTACGACCCCTCAAAAATTGAGTCGGCTGTGCAAGCTGTCCGTTCCTCCGTCCAGACACACCTTCGGTTGCACTGCAAAACATGCAAATAAATTTAGAGATCGCATCTGTATTGTGGTGTATCAGCTGCTGTTATCGTGTACAAAGTAGTACGTCAGTCAAACAGGTCGTTGTATAAATTAGAGGCTGAGGGAACATATGTACAAGGTGGATCATTATAAACAAGGATGGTTGTACGTTCACAGCAGCACGTGTGGCTGCCGGCCAATATTTTCAGAGTGTACTATTGTTGCAAGATGCAGGGATCGCACCACACGTGAGATCATAGAGGCAAAAAAGATTTGCTCATTGAAAGATGCTTGTATTAGCACCACTTCTGTCGCGCTCACCGATAAGGAAAAGTTGTTCCTTTGCTTGTCGGTGTGAAGTACTTATGTATTATTATTGTGTTTCGCGCATGACTGTTGCGACTGGTGACTGTATAAAAGCGAAGACCTTCGCAAAAAAAGTAAATTGTTGGCAGTTCAGCGCTCTGTCTCGTCTCTTCTCCTGTCCCCTCCTATACCGTCGTTTGCACTCGTAAGCACTCTTTATCGTGTTTTACCAACACGCCCAATCCTATTGTCTCTTCGAAACAAACTTGCCGAAGCACAAGAATTACAAAGCGCCCGAAGGCCGAGAAAAACACGTGCGAGTGAGTGACTATGCCATAAACATCTATACGGACTTTGACCCCGAAGGCTCACGCGGAAATCAATGTATGGGGTGGCAGGTGACCAGGAAATTTAGAGTGTGTGGGAATTGACACTAGCCCGCCACCATTGCGTTGGCTTTGCCGCCTATTTCTGCCGTTCCCAAGTCCTGACATGAGTCTCCCATTCTCCATGGTTTGTCGCGTTAGGGGGTGGGAGTGAGTGTTAACCCCTCTCACCTGGTAGCGGATGCCGACTGGCGCCATGCGCGGAGTCTCTCGAGATGTTTCGGACACGCGCGTCGGCAGTTAGTCAGTTCTCTCCAGGACAATTTAGAATAAGCACGCATTTCTTTTCCGTACATCGGCTCCTATCGTTTGGGGATCGTCGGAGTCTACCCACGGCGCCTCGCGCCCGCGGCGGACGCTCAAAGTTTGTTGCCTCTTACGAACGCTAGGCCGAAGAGTGGCGCGGTGTCTTTGTGCAAGGCCGTACAACGCTGACCAGTATCTCTCGAAGCCAACGCGAGTGGAGTTTTTCCCTCGCTCGAGTGATTATGTCCTGTTGTCCCAGTGTCATCGTGAATCACTTTAGCTCACAGAAACGTGCTCGTGGCACCCTGTGTAGTACTTCTTGCCCGTGGAGTGGATAAGCCCATTTGTTTTCCTGACGCTCTTTTTGCAACAGGCTCTGTGCTGCGTATTTGGTATTGCCGCATGTAATAATGTCAAGTAATACAAGACGGGGAACACACACACAATGATTTATTAAGGGTGAACTTGTGCCCAGAAAAGCAGCTATGACACAAAGAAGACTCTGCTAAAAGTGGTCCGCACACGTGTCACTTTCTTAACAACAACCAGTTCAGTCTTTACGGATCGTGCTCGTGCATAAGTGGCATGAACTGCCCTGCGCTAAGATACGCGAGCACGCGCGAGGCACTGTAGAGGCCTTCGTTGCGTCTTGTTGGTTGCGAGACACTGTAGACGCCCACATAGCGTCTCGTTATTCCCTCCGTAAAATTAGTAGTAGGAGTAATCTCTGCGGCTTTACCCCCTCCGAAATGCGCGTCATCCCGATGTGTGAATTCGGAAGGTTAATTGTCGAGGGGATAGATGCCTAATTCTCTTTCGCCCCACCGCTGTGGTCTAGTGGCTAAGGTACTCGGCTGCTGACCCGTAGATCGCGGGTTCAAATCCCGGCTGCGGCGGCTGCATTTCCGAAGGAGGCGGAATTGTTGTAGGCCCGTGTGCTCAGATTTGGGTGCACGTTAAAGAACCCCAGGTGGTCGAAATTTTTGGGGCCCTCCGCTACGGCGTCTCTCATAATCATATGGTGGTTTTGGGACGTTAAACCCCATATATATATATATATATATATATATATATATATATATATATATATATATATATATATATATAGTTCTCTTTCGTGGTATGGCTTCATGCGGACAACGTGGAGGACCTGCACATGGTTTCGCTGTTTCGAGCACTCTTGTCCTTGTTTCAAGTTAAGTGACATAGCCCGCGAAGGACCTTATATAGGCCGTAGTACCCTCGAAGAAGCCTTTTTGACAGGCCGCGTCGTCGTATTGATGTCCAGATTGATACTTGATCACCTGGCTGGTACTTGACTGCCCTGCAGTGCAGGTTGTAGTGGTCCGCATCCTTGAACTGCTGTTGACGTATTCGGTGCCTTGCCAACTGGCGTGCGTTTTCAGCTTTCTGCAGAAATTCGTCAATGTCGGTTGGCTCGTAGTGGTCATTGGCGACTGAGAGCATGGCGTCGAGATTTGAATTGACTATGCGACCATACACAAGCTGAAATGGGGTAACGCGGGTGGTCTCTTGGAGGGCCGTATTTTAGGCGAACACTGCGTAAGGCAGGATTTCATCCAACGTTTTGTGCTCCTAGTCTACGTACATCGACAGCATGTCAGCGATCGTGCGATTTAGGCGTTCTGTTAACCCATTCGTTTGGGGATGGTACGCAGTGCTTTTCCTAAGACCGGTGTTCGTCATTATCATCAAACACGGCATAAACTTCATTGTGAAGGCTGCTCCTCGGTCGGTGATTACAACCTTTGGGGCACCATGTCGAAGAACTATGCTGTGCACGAAAAACTTGGCTACTTCAGCGGCCGTTCCTCGCTGAAGGCAGCCGGTTTCAGCGTACCATGTTAAGTAGTCGGTGACTACGACGATCCACCTCTTGCCCGATGATGACATTGGGAATGGTCCAAGAAGATCCATTACAACTTGTTCATATGATGTAACAGGCGGTTCTAGGGGCTGGAGCACGCCGGCCGTCTTCAGTGAAGGTGTTTTGCGCCTTTGACATTCGCGACATTTTTTCACATATTGATGCATGGACGCCAGCAGCTTGGGCCAGTAATACTTCTGATGAATTCTGACAAATGTCTGGCTGACGTCCAAGAGACCAGACGATGGTTCATCGTGACAGGCTTCTAGGATTTCGGGCCTCATTGCTAATGGAACGACGAGTAAGAACTTCATTGTTATGCCCGACGCTCCTTTTGTATAGCACATTTTCATGGAGACGGAATGAAGACAATGTTCTCCTAAATACACGTGAGACATGGTAGCCACGCCCTTCGAGGTGTTTCATCAATGGGATCAGTTCTGCGTCAGCTTGTTGATGCTTCACGATATCTCAGGCTTCCGTCACACAGGGAAGTGTCGAGTCGTTTTCTTCTGAAGGAGTAGAGTTAAGTGGCGAGCGCGACAAGGAACCGGCATCCATGTGTTTTCGCCCAGAATGGTATACAATAGCAATGTCATATTCTTGCAGTCGGAGGCTACATCTGGCAAGACGTCCCAACGGGTCTTTTAAGTTCTCCAGCCAGCAAAGTGAGTGGTGGTCGCTGACGGCATGAAACGGCCTTTCATGAAGGTATGCAATAGGATGGAAAGGTGGGCTAGTTGGTAATTCATGATGGTTCAGCGAACTTGGAGCGTGGGGGTAAACACAGACACAAAGCAAAGAAGAGCACTCATGCTGTGTACCTCTTCTTTGCTTTGTGTCTGTGTTTACCCCCGCGCTCCCAGTTCACTGAACCATCATGAAGGTATGCTCTGAACTTGCTGTTAGCCCGTACCACTGCTGAACACCCTTTTTCTGTCACGAAATAATTCTTTTCGGCCTTTGATACGGTGCGGCTGGCGTCAGCTATCACTTTTTCTTCTCTACTTTGCCATTGTACGAGTACTGCGCTGAGACCAATATTGCTTGCGTCTGTATGGAGTTCCGTGTCAGCAGTCTCGTCGATGTGGGCAAGGATCGGAGGGCTTTGCAGACGTTGCTTTAATTCGTTGAAAGCTGTCTCTTGTTCTGTACCCCAAGTGAATGATTCGTCTTTTGTCAGTTTGTTTAGAGGTTCGGCGATTTTCGAGAAATTTTCTATAAAGCGTCGGTAGTAAGCACATAAGCCCAAAAATTTACGCACCTCTTTCTTGTCTCTGGGCTTTGGGAATCCTGTGACCACCACAGCCTTGTCAGGATCAGGACCAACACCTTCCGCGCGGAATACGAGTCTCATAAAACGAAGCTTGTCGAATCCAAACTGGCATTTTTCTGGTTTGATTGTCAAGCCGTCTGACTGGATAGCCTGAAGCATGGACCGCTGTCTCTGTGCGTGTTGGTCAAACTTCGCAGACAATACCACAAAAACATCGTCCAAGTAGATTAGGCATGACTGCCACTTATGCTCCGTGAGGACACTATTATGCGCCGGAATGTCACTGGCGCACAACAGAGGCCGAAATGTAGTGCTTTAAACTCATACGAGCCATCCCGGGTTACGAAAGTGGTCTTTTCACGGTCTCTCATCCAGTTCAATTTGCCAATAGCCGGTCTTTAGGTCGAGCGAAACAAAATATCTGGCGTGCCATAGCCGATCCAATGTGTCATCGATACGTGGCAAGGGGTATACATCCCGCTTGGTGGCGCTGTTTAGTTTCCGGTAGTCAACACAAAATCTCAACATATATTGTCCTTTTTTCACAAGAACTACCGGCGATGCCCACGGGCTGCTAGATGGCTGAATGACATTGTCCTGCAGCATCTCTTGCACCTGACTTTTTGTGACTTCTCGTTCTTTCGGCGAAACTCAGTAAGCGTTTCGATACACATAAGACTCGTCTGACGACACTGTTACGTCAGTACGACGAGCTCTTCACTGATCAACCGGGATGCACCAATTTCGCGAGCCACGTGATCGAAGCCCATGACGCGCTTCCTTTGAAGTGTAACCACAGGCCCATCAGTTTCACCAAAAGGCAGATTATCGACGGGTTGTTAGACGACATGCTTGTCGCTAGCATTATTCGGCCCTCGTCTAGCTCCTGGGCGTCTCCCATTGTGTTGGTGCCTAAGAAAGATGGCAGTCATCGTCTGTGCGTAGACTATCACCGTCTGAATGTAGTGACTCGAAAGGATGCCTATCCGCTCCCCACGATGAACTCAATTATAGGAAACCTGGGTGGTGCACGGTACTTTAGCACGCTTGACGCCTTTAAAGGTTGCATACTGGTCCGGATGGGGAACCGTAAGCAGTGCAAAGCTGTTTTCACGTCCCACTGAGGGTTTTCGAGTTCACTCGTATGCTCTTTGGTCTTTGCAATACTCCTGCGACGTTTTAAAGACTCATGGGCCGCGTTCACGGAAGAAGCGAAGTGGTCATACTGCATGTGCTCCCTCAACGACACCGCGATTTACAACACGAAGCTTCGAAGAACGCTTGGCTAATGTTGCCGATGTACTCGAGAGGGTGAGGACCACCGGGATGACGTTAAGTCCCGCTAAGGTCCAATTAGCGCAGCCCAGCACTCAGTTGCTCTGGTTATGCTAGACGAAGGACCCATTGAGCCGAACCAGGAGAAACATTGAGCCATTTGTAGTGAAGAGGAGTGCCCACTACCCAAGCTACATCGACAGGTTCGCGCGAGGCGCGAGCTGGGACTGCCTGGTTGCTGCTGCAACGACGTCTGTATGTCGCAGCAGCAACCAGGCAGTCCCAGCTCACGCCTCGTACGAACGTGTTGATGTCGCTTGGGCATTCCTCTTCATAACACATTCTTGATTTTCCTGTGCCCAAGGACGTACGTGGCCTTCATCGCTTTTTGGGAATGGTAAACTTTGACCGTTCTTTCATTCCGTCATATGTGCCTGACCGCAGGTGCCCTTGAGCGAGCTCTTGGGTAAGTCAGTTTAGCGGTGGTGTGAACCTGAGCAGCAGGAGGCGTTTTGCCGAATGTCTAACACCGTTGTGGAGACAGCGCAGCTCAAGCTCCCTAACCTTACCATACCGTTTGTTGTACAAACTGACGCGAGCGATCTGGGTTGAGGAGCCGTTCTTCAACAGATATACGATGGTGTGTTGCAGCCATTGGCCTTTTGCAGCTGCACCTTGGTCCCTGTGGAGAAAAATTATTCCGTGACCAAAAAGGAGTGCCTCGCCATCGTTTTCGTGCGGCGGGAGTTTCATGTCTACTTTGATTGGACGAAGTTCGTGGTGCAAACAGACCACAGTGCACTCAGCTGGCTGATAGGGCCCAGTGAGCCGGCCGGCCGGCTGGCGCGGTGGGCTCTCCTGATACAGCACTATAACTTCTCAGATCAATATTGAAAGTGGAGCACCAACGTGGTAGCTGACACGCTATCTCGAGCCCCATTGTCTCCGAGAACCTTAATACCGGTGCGGCAGCCGCTAGCGGTTCCTTTGCACAAGTAAGCGTAAGGCGCAAAACAGTGGCTTCGCCGCCATTTGGTGAAAAGGGTCCGTCCCCACGTGCACGAAACTTAGCTGCTAACTAGGTTAGCGGCGCTTCGCAGAGCGGCCAAGCGGGGGAGCTTTCCGAAGCCCACGATGCCGAGAGCGAAGCCATGACACCGACGCAAGTCCAGACTCCCCAGTTTGAGAGAATGGGAATCGCTTTCAGCAGGGAAGAGCTTCTGAAGGCTCGGAAAAGTGGTCGCAAAATGTGCGATGTTCTCAGAAATACGGAACGCCGTTAAGCCACGAACGCACTAGCGGTGCCGCGCTCTGCCGCGCGCCGCTCGCGAGGCGCCGCTTTTCTCTCTTTCTCCCGCCGAGCGTCGAGGAATTTCTGCCGCCGACCGAATCGCCCCTTGCACTATTTGTGCCGCTGCCGCCGAAGCAAAGCGCCAATCAGCGACGTGCGTGGTAGTCACCATAGCAACGCACGGAGCTTGTTTTCTTTCTTTTTTTCGGCTGTCAGTTTTCTCACGCCGTCGTTTTCTGAAGCACGCTGACAACGGCACCATGGACCCCGGGTAGAGTCTAATCCCCTTTTCAGAGGGGATTAGACTCTACCCCTTCTTATATGACAAAACGATGCCTAATTATAAGGATAAGGAAGCAAAAATGAACAGATGGGATATTATAGAATCTATGTTTGGATTGACAGGTAAGTGGCGATTGCGTGGCTCATTGCATGTTGAGCGCGAATGAATTGTATGTTTTATTCACTCACTTCGCGGCGCATTTCGAGAGCGGCGACGCTGAAGAAACAGCAGACACGCCATCACGGTAACGTTGAGCGTTGCGAGGAGATCGTCGTGCCGTTTTCAGGAGATCGTCGTCGCCTGCCATTGTTCGCACGATTGCACCGTAAAGTCGGAGAGCTCAGAACAGACGACGAAAAATCTCGCGAGCCGCTGCGAGACCGCTCGAGACTGTTGTCACGTGACTCCCGCAGATGTGGCCAGCGTGCCGCTTTTCACCGCTCGGCGGCGAAGCCGCGCGTCATGCCGCGGCGGCACGCTTCCCGCTAGTGTGCTCGTACCCTTATGCTGCTTGCCCTGCGGTGGGCGCCAATAGCGACTGTCTCGGCGACATGGAGCTCCAATACGTTGCTTGCGAGGCAGCGGGCGCGGATAGGAGGCTGGAACCATCGTGTGTCACTGAGTCCCAGGTGGATTCATATTTGCGCGACCATCATGGGCTCCTGCTGAAGTGTATAGCCACCGACAACGAGTTCATCGATCCGTCTTAGGTGGTTATGCCCAAACGCCTGAGAGCCGCACTGTTCCATCCTTTCACGGCAAACCTGACCCGGCATGAAGCATGACATTTTTTGCTATTGCCATTTTGGCCGCGTCTGTGAAACGGTGAATTCAAGCGGTGGAAAACCACCTGGTCTGATAAAACCGGTTGTCAGTGAGCGTCCGGGTCAAGTGGCCACCTGCGATCTAATGCGACCGTTTCCCAGAAGTAAGAAGTGGTTTATTCGCCTAATGGTAGTCATTGATCACTTTTCGAAGTGGTGGAAGTCTTCCCTCTTCAAAACGGGACAGCGCGATTGGCGCTCAAGAAGCTGCAGGAAATTTTTTGCCAGTTTGGCATCCCGGAAAGGCTCATCACGGACAATGCTTCGTATTTCACCGCTCGGGTGTTTGGTGCCACCTGCCATTCACTCGGAATATATCTCTGGACCACTTCACCCTACCATCTTCAGTCCAATTTGACGGAGCGCGTCAATCGTACACTCAAACCAATGTTGGTGGCCTTTGCCGAAAGTCAAGGGGACTGGGAAGACCATTTGAGTGAGCTTGCGTTGGCTATTCGAACATCCGAGAGTCGCTCGACTGGTTTTTTGCCCGCATTCTTAAATTTCGCAAGGAAGTTGGCAAATCAGGTTACCAGCGTCATTCAATGCCAGCTAGAGGACGAGCAGGCACAGGCAGACTGCTCTGCTTACGCGTCGACTTTCGGCCAGGGCTCAACAGAAGGCCAAATATGACCGTAATCTTCACGATCTAGTTTTTGAGGTAGGCGATGTTGTCCTGAAGGTAACCACGCTCTTAGCGATGCGAGTAAGGGGTTCTCAACCTCGCTCGATCCTAAGTAGATTGGTCCGTACTGAGTGGAGAAAGCTTAGACTCTAATCGCGTACTCGCTGAAGGATCCCAATTCGGGGAAACTCCCCCATGACCATATCGCAGACCTGAAACTCTGTGTATCATGTTCTGACGAGCTCGCGCCAGCGCCCAGCGGCACTTCACACAAGCAGTATTTAGACCCCGCACCGGTATAATCTGAGGAAGTTGTCACCTCAGTGATTTCCCGCCGGACGGCAGACTTTCCGCCAACGAAGGCCCTCGCTATTGTTACCGTAGACTGAGTACACATAGGAGTGAAATGCAACAACTGTTTAATAAAGTATGAGTTGTGAGCACGCGCGCTGGCGCGGCTACATATCACCACGACGCGGACCCTGTCCCTCGCGCACAGTCCCGCCGATTGCTGTCCACGCGACACCGTACACTTGGCGTCCTCTCGTAGAGTCCACGACACCTCCTCTTGTTTGAAGTTGCCTTCCTGCAAGTCACAGGTCGAGCCTACTTGGTACTTTCGCCCACTTCTTGTCGTCGCCACTGGTTGTAGAGGCTGCAGATGCTTGCGAGTATTTCTCGTGAGACCTCCACCAGCTGTGCTCACAATGTATGAGCGAGACGTGAGAGCTGGCCTCGTGACAGTCCCTGTTGTTGGAGTACCTGACAGATTGCGGACAGTTGTATGCACTTGAATGGGATCTCCTTCCAAGGCCCTGGATCTCCGGTTATACTGATAGCCCTGGTTGGCCTTGTACGCTTTGTTTAGTTTTCGAAACTCTACCGTGCTCCACCATGAATTCAGGCTCTGTGGTGCCACGGGCACGTCAGTTCGTAGGCGCCTTCCCATAAAAAGATCCGCTGGCGTAAATCTTTTTTCACTCAAGTGTATCTGTGCACGCGCGGAGCCTTGTGGGTGCTCGGTGATTTCATGATCAGCTCTTTGGCGGTCTAAACTGTTCTTTCTGCAGTGTCATTACTCTGAAGGAAGTGGGGTTGCTGGTTATTTAACTTGATCTCCCCTGATTGACGAACGCCTTGAACTGAGCCAAAGCAAACTGGGGGCCATTGTTCGATCGTATGATAGTTGGTGCCCCAAACCGCTTGGATATCTGGCACAGTGCTTGTGTTACGTTCTCTGTGGTGGTACGCTTCAACTTCGTGACTTCGAAGAAGCAAGAGTAGTAGTCTATTACTACGCGATAGTTAACTCCATCCACGCTGAAGGGATCGATTCCATCGATTCCCAGGGGTGCTTGCGAAGTGAGTAGTGTATCATGGGCTCGACGTGTGGTTTGCGGTGTTGTTGGCAGACAGGAAATCTTGACACACAACTTTGGATGTGCTTGTCGATGCCTCGCCACCATACCAATTGAGTGGCTCGAGCCCTACTTCTTCGAATTGCCTGATGAACAACGTGCAAGTGTTCTAGCACATCACTTTGCATGCTCGGTGGAATGACAATGCGGCTGCCCTTGAGTAAAAGGCCATCTACTTGTGCCAGTTCATGGGCGAATGGTGAACATGTCTGCACGTCTGGAGGTAGTGCCGCTTCTTTGGGCCATGACGTAGTGCAGTAGTCCCTGACTCTTGCTATAACGGGATCGTGCTCTTGAGCTGCTTTTATATTTGCACGCGTATCGTTGGAAGCAGGCAGAAGTTCCATAGTGAGAAATTCGTGTTCCCCGATGGCCTTCCTGAGGCTCCTTCAGCTGCTGTTGTCGGTTTTTTTCTATGGTTTCCTTGAGAGCCCGTGTAATTGCCCGGGCAAATGTGTATTTGAGCTCGAGGAGTTTATACGAAACCGTTGCAGGCGAGGACTAAGTTCGTCGAGGTGGCTTATTAAAACAATGAGACCAGTGGCCTGTGATTAGTTTCTACATGAAACTGGAGATCAAGCAGATAGGAGCGGAAAGGCTCGCAGGCCCATGTTACTACCAGTGCGTGTTTCACTATTTGTGCACATCGCGTCTCCGTGTTGGCGAGATACTTTGAGGCATAGGCAACTGGAAGTCTCCGACCATCTGTTTTTCGAATAACTGCTTCGAGATTGTACAACTATGCGTCCACCGACACACTGTGATAAGTCTGATAACTACTGAGGTCATACTGAGTGAGCATTGGAGTTGTAGTCAAATATTTTTGACGGCATTAAAACTTACTTGCTGAGGCTTGCCCCAGCTTCACTGAGCGTCGCTGTGAAGCTGGTTATATAATGGTTTTGTGAGCTCCGAGAGCCCCGGGAGCAACTTAGCTAAGTGGTTGGTCATTCCCTAGAAGGACCTCACTTCGGTTACATCTCTCGGCTCTGTTAGAAAACACAGTGCGTTGACCTTTTTAGGATTGGCACTAATACCATCAGCTAAAACGATGTGTCCCAGAAACCTCACTGAATGCCGGTGTAGTACACATTTTCTGCATTCAAGGTCATGTCAGATTCTTGCAGGCGCTGCAGTACTTTATGCAGTCTTGAGTCTTCTCTTTTGAGTGAGGAGCGGAACACTATTATGTCGTCCTGTAGACACGCTTGGCTCTCGAGGTCTTCTAGAACTCTTAGAATTTCTCTCCGGAAAAACTCAGATGCTGTCGAAATTCCGAAGCATCTGAGAAACCGAAACCGGCCGAATGTCCTCAGAAAAGTAGTGTACTTCTGGAACTCTAGTGCTAGTGGAGCTCGCCAATAACCATCTTTTGCATCGAGCTTGCTGAACCAGGTAGCTCCGGCCAGTCTGGCCAAACATTCTTCGACAGTGGGCATTACGACTCGTTCTGACAGGATGTTCTTGTTCAATTCTACAATGACGAAGCAGATTCCAAGCTAACCTCCCCTATCGGAAAAAAACGAATGGTGGGCATGGTGTAAACCACCACCCACCATTATGGTGGATTATTGTAGTGGGTGAATGGTGGGAAACGCCCACCATGGCGCATGGTGGGATATGGTGGGTGCTGCAGTGCCGGCAACGCTTGAGCGCGAAATGGCGTCAGAATCACCTTGACGAGCTGCCACAAAAAATGAAAAAGAATTCTATAAAAACGGTATAAAAAACACCCGTCCCGTAAAAAAATAAGGTGCCAAGGAGGATCGAACGCGCAACCTGCGGAATCCCATTCGGGGATACTGACCACTATGCCATAGTTTTTTTTTCTTTCTTTATTGCCTGTGTACATACAACATTCGCAAACATATATACATCAAACAAAGTAGAAACATGAAACAAAGAAAAGGGGTAAAAAGCGTCATCTTTAACAGGCTTTTTAAAGTTCCTTCATCTGTAGAAGGCTTTCTACTTGATGAAGCCATTCGGGCACCTCTTGTTGAACCTTTTGTGATTCCACGAACGGACAGATTGAAAAAAGTATTGCTTAACCGGACGTGCATTTACATCAGCATGGCGCACCGCCATTCTAGATTGCCATATACCGTGCAGGCCCAGTAACATAACTAGGTTGAAAGGTATTCCTTCTTCATTTAATATTGGTAGAAATCTGATGCCATTGGCAGCGAGAGGCAGATCCTTTTTCAAAATCCTTTGGAGAACATCCCAGAAAAACACTGCATCCCAGCAGTCCAGGAAAACATGTTCGATTGTTTCCGGCTTTTTGCAGAGAAGGCAATCAACACCTCAAGGAACAAATAAGCCTTTTTCTTGCATACATGTTTTCACGGGCAAGGTCCCAGTGTGCAATTTAAAGAAAAAGGATTTCGCTCCAGGTGATACCACCATTTTTTACACGGCTTAAGACATTTTGGTCTCGGCCTACACGGTATAATGTTCTATACAAGGTAACAGGAAGAACTGTTTCTACTAAACTTTTGTATAACTTTTTACGCGAAACCGTACCGAGGTATTCCAATGAAAAACGCGTTTTTAGAAAGAGACATGAATCAACAACTTCTTTTAGGAAACCTTTAATGCTTGCTTTCATGTGACCAGATGCTACCACAAATTCTGGCAACCGTCTTCCAAGCCTAAGCTGTATAACAGTACGTATGAATGGGTCTCGATTATTTTGGAAAAACATAAATCGATTAACTAACTGACGAAGGTACAAATGACACAGACCAAGTCCTTCAGAGCGAACCCGTCTGAATAAGTTAGTTCTACTTGTTCGCCCCCAAGAAGAACCCCACAAGAAAACAGCAAATATTCGATGAAGCTTCTGTAGATTCACACGTGAACAATGCAATACCTGAAGGACATACCAGAGCTTACTGACTAAAAATACGTTAGAAAAGGTCGCTCTTGCGAGAATTGATAGCTGGAAACCATTGAGTTGTTCAGCTTTTTCTGGTAGCTCCACGGCCTGACGCCGCCAGTATGGTTCACTGTCACAATAATATTCTAATGGCACTCCTAGGTATTGTACCGGAGTAGTGGTCCATGAAACACCAGCCACAAATTGTGGAGTCACAGGCCATTCTCCGTGCCAATAACCCAGGCACTTGCTCCAGTTTACCGAACTACCACTTGCATTACAATAAAGGTTCACAATTTTTATGGTTTCAGCGATACAAAACACAGCTATATCATCTGCGTATGCCAGTACCAGTACTTCAGCTTCTTATAGTATGTACCCCACTATGTTACTGCTTTTCATGACTTTTTGGCAAAATGACTCTACATCAATTGAAATTAGGAGGGAAGACAAAGGGCAGCCTTGTCGTACGGAACGTCTGACATTAATTCGTTTCCCAAGAACTTTGTTGATGATTAGCCGAGTTTTACATTCAGTATATGCCATTCGAACTGTATCTCGAGTTACTTTGCCAACATTGACATAGTCTAACAAAAGAAAAAGAATTTCGTGCGGTACTCGGTCAAATGCTTTTTCTTAATCTATCTGGATCATCGCGATGTGATCGTTTGTAGCATCGCAGCACTCCAATACACTTCGTGCCTTGTGACTATTGCCACGTTGCATTTCCCAAGTTTTCGTTATCGTTCCAAAACACCACACGAATCTCAGCGCAAACCGCGCCTGCAGTTTTCGAGAAGGTTCCGGACTGTAGTAGATCATTTCGATAAGATCACGCCCACTGTGCGAACGGTACAGATTGTTCTGGAACCTATGCCACCGCCAGCGATAACGCTAGAACAATCGACGGCAAGAGTATAAATGCCGACGCGCTTCGCCACTTGTCAGTTGTTGATCGAAGGCCGACGCTCCGTTCGCCGCTATCAGTCCGAGACTGCTATCTGTGCGAGACGGCTGCTGTAATTGGACTTTCCGTTTACCGGGCACAGGTTCGCCCAAATACAAAGTTAAATCCCAACACGAAGTCTCCTGTCTTCGGCCACGTCACGACCCCGTGACAATATAGTGCGCCTTTTAATCCCACATGTCTGGTGGTCGCCTACATTGTTATTATTAACTGCCTGCAGTCGCCTTGCCAACACTTTCATCAAAATCTTGTAGTCGATATTTGATAAACTGATTGGCCTGTACGATTTCACTTCACGTAATTCAACTGCGTCCTCAGTTTTTGGAATTATTATAGTATGAGATAACAGAAAAAAAGGTGGCAGAATCTTGATGTCTAAGGCTCCGTTAAAAACCGCTGCTAGAATCGGTGCTAGTTCGTGTTTGAATTTCTTATAAAATGCGGCAGTTAATCCATCAGGTCCTGGGGACTTTCCCAAATGGAGGGCAATGATTGATTTCTGTCACTTCCGGTTCAGAAATAGGACATTCTAAGCTGGCTTTCCTGCAGTCCTCAACCTTTGGCATTAATTTTGAAACTTAATTTTTGAATTCATCTACATTTACTTTACATTTATCAAATAAAGTGGATTAGTACTCGTTGAAAGCATCCTCTATATATCTGTGTTCACTTGTAACGTTACCCATGTATTCGATCTGATGTATAACATTCCACTGAGCGTTTCGTTTTTCAAGACCAAGCATTCTTTTGGTCGGCTTCTCTCCTACGGTCATTTTCTCTGCTCTTGCCCTTATTTGCGCGCCACGATATTTCTCCTCATCAATTTGTTTAAATTTGGACTTTACTGACCTTATATCATTTGTCAATAAGCCTGGAGTTTTGCTTTCCTCTGCTAGCAGTTCTTTCAGATTTACGCGTAGGGTTCTTTCTTCTTCACTCTTTCCGTGTTTTATTACACATGAGCGTTCTATAGCTTTCAACTTTATATTCTGCCTAATTTGTTCCCACTTCACTCCATATTTTTGGACTCCACTGTCTATGTGTACCAACGCCTCTCGAACACTGTACATAAATATTTCATCTTCCAAGAGATTATAATTTAGCTTCCACGTGTCCCAGTTAAATAGTGGTCTACGTCTATTTCTTTTACCTATTACAAATGATACTAAGCAATGATCACTAATGAAATAGGGAGGACATTGTACTCACTGATAATCGGAACTAAATCCAGTGACACGTAGGCCCTATCTAGGCGCGCATGACTGGAGCCTTGAAAATGCGTATAGTGTTGGTTCTTTACCAATACACTCTGCAACATCCTCAAGGTCTGAATCAGAAATAGGATTCGTTAACGCGACTGTGCTTGAGTCGTTGAAATTGGATGTACTTGTTTTATCATCGGCACTGATCACACAATTAAAATCTCCCATAAGGATGACTATGTGATCGCATTCACAATAAGTACAAATTTCGTCGAACATTACACACCGTTCATCAACTTTAAGAGGTGCATATAAACAAATCACTCGCCAATTAGGAGAAAAGAAGACCAAATCACATACAACAAACATTCCGGATGAATCAGACGTGACATTTTGAACACTGACACCTAAACTATTCCGCACAAAGATCACACACCCTGCCGACCTACCAACTGCACGACTGACGCTGGCGGTGTAGCGTCCGCTGCAACGTTGCAGTAGGCTCTCGGTGGCGTCCACGCTCTCCACTTTGGTTACCTGAACTGCAATAATGTCCAGTTCTTGGTCCGTGGCTAGTCTGTAGAGCTAAGTCTGTTTCTTTCTGGAAGCCAGTCCTCGTACATTGAGCGTCGCTGCTTTCACGAACCCGCTCAGCGACGTGATCGGTGAGTGGGTCCGAGCTGAGAGCCCTGCACGTTCACTCATTGGGCTCTCGTCGTCCAGGGTGGATCCATACTGTTCACCTTTAGTTTGAGCGGCCATCATCGCGTTTGAGCGACGATGACCGTTGTCGGGCAGCGTTGCGTTTCTTGCCTTCCCTGACCACCTTCTACTGCACTTCCGACTTTACTTGTGTTTCGTCTGCTTGAGCGCCATCGTCTGAATCAGGACGGCGTTGTGCAGACGCCGATTCCAATTCCATCCTTAAAGTATCGAGGTCACCAAATCCTCATTTTCGTGTATTTCGTTCACCAAAGAGTGCTGTGAAGCCGAGTATAGAGGAGTCGAAGCAGCGTTGGCCTGGGACGCCGGCGTTTCAGGGCGTGTTGCCTGCAGCTGCGACGCGGCGTGCATCGCAGGCGCAGGACGCGTCTGCTTGCTAGTCGTTGGGGCCACTGGACTTCACATCTTCCGCTCGGCGTTCATGTCCAGGGCTAAAGAAACTTGCTTGCTTTTGTTCAGCACCGGCTTGTTGTCCGAAGTCGTCTGATTCTGTGGTGTCGCAGGCAAAAACGCTTGTTCAGATTCTTCCTCATCCATGAGAAGTTCACTCTGTTGAGTCTCTGGTCGTCGCCCTGCAGCTCGTGCGTATGAACGGTTGCACTCGTCCTGCTGATGACGGAAAGAGTGGCATTCGCTGCACCTTGGGACCTTACAATCGCGTCGCATATGCCCCGTGCTTTGGCACCGCAAGCACAAAGGCGGTCTTCCCGGTACCACGACCAGTGCCGTACTGCTGCCAATATGCACCTGATGGGGCAGTTGATCCACAGAAACGCCGTCTCGTAGCTGCATGCTTATTACACGAGTTGTCGATTCAACTCCTTCAAAATCCTCGACTCTCCATCGGTCATCGGTCACCTCCTTGACGTCGCCGTATTCATAGAAGGCACGTCGAATAGCGTCTTTTGTAACATCGAACGCTAGCCAGTGCAATTTAATCTTAACCTCTTGCCGCGCCGGGTCTATGACGAGACATACCCGGTCTTAAACTTTGAGAACGCCTGCGTCTGTCAGCGCTTTCTTTGCTTGCTCGGTCTTCATGTTCAATAAACACACGTGCGGCATCTGATATGCTCCGATGCCACTTACTTTCTGTATGAAGCCTAAGTCTTTGAGAGGTTTCCTGAAGTCGTCGATGCGATACAGTCGACCGCTGACGTCGCAGTGTAGAGCTACTGCTCGACGCATCGCTTCACCTGATGGCAATGATGGCAGAATAATCCTGTAGTCCTTTGGAACGAGGGGAGATGCTATACCGCGGCCGGCGTCGGCCGCTGTCGCTGCTCGGGACGAGCTTTCCATTCTGCGTCTGCACCAACCGGCGTCCAGAAGCAGAACTCCGCTATGCCATACCAACATGAGGTGGGTTGTGTGTTAATTAATCAGTTGGCATACAAACTTACGGTTCAACTTCAGTTATGTTTGTAGTGTACATGACATAGACGAGATCTGCACCTGCTACTAAAAATTGCGCATTTAATAAACACAAGCAACTGCTGCCTGTAACGGTTGCCACTGTGTTATTGGCACCACTGCTATTTTTTTACTATTCACAACTGCAAAAAAAAAACCAAGTGGACTGGGGAGCAGCAACAGTTTACCGGCGGGGTCTTCCAAGTTTAACATCCATTTCGCACTCGTTTTAAAGGGCGACATCTGCTCACGCTTTATGATGCTTCTAGGCTCATTCCATAGATACGCCCGCCTAATTTATTTGATTGAGTATTGGGATGCTTTTCGCGCAATGTAGAGGGCGGTCGTACCAGCGCAATGCTGTAGCTCCTTCGCTAAAGCAACAACTACATAACGGCTTGGCCAAAACGAATGCAGTGTGCCGGAAACATTACGCTATCATATTGGTTCCCCAAGCATACGAATTGCCACGTCTGAGTTCTCGCACAAAAGCTAGAGAAGTGCCGGCGAGTGCGACCGGCGGCTGTCGGTGAGAAGAGACGTACGTTCTCTGGGAGTGCTTGAATCGCGTCACATCGATGTTTGTTGCTTCTTGAGTGGACACCATACACAATAAAAAATGCTTCATTTAGGTTAATTGATGCCATGGCTGCGCTGTATTGTCATTCTTAATCGTCGGAATTGTGTATTCTGAAACCCGGAAGCACGTATAACACAATTCTATGGGCTATGTCAGTAGGCCTAACCTTTGGTGGAAATCATGGTGGTAGAACATGTAGTGTACAGATCCCAGCTTGGTACACAATATAAAGTGCCCGCCATTATACGCTCGCCCATCATCTGCTTACTACTTCCCAGCATTATCGCAATGGTGGACAGAGCTTCTCACCTTGGTACACCATGTGGCCCACCATAACAAGCAGCACCCACTATATGCTTAGGGCTTCCCCAGCATTATCGCAATGGTGGGCAGAGTGTACAATTATTGCCCACTATCTAGCCTGTGCTTTCCACCATATTTTCCACTTTACCCATCATCTGTACACCATACCACCCAGTATGTCCCGACATATCCACCATATTTTCCACTACGTCCCACCATATCCATCATAATTTCCACCATGCCCACTAATATTTCCACTACGCCCACCATGTTTTCCAGTATGCACCACGGCAATTTTTCCGATCTTTTTGGCGACTACTGTAGGTGCGCACCACTCCGTGGCCTCGTCAACCTTTCTGATGATACCAAGTTTCTCTATTTTCTCTAGCTCACACTTGATGCTGGGCAGCATGAGCATGGCTACTCGCTGTGGATACGTAATAGCACTGGGCTTGGCATCGGGAAGTAATGTTCTCCTGTATGCTGTCTTGAAAAGGCCCAGGCCTGTTGTCAAGTTGGGGCATTGGCAGAAAATATTAGCTGGGCCACTGGCCTTGCCTGTTGGTGCTGTGACCTCGAGGAAGCTTGGAAAGATATCCAATGTTTTGATTGCTGGCCGCCCGAGAAGTGCATGGTGTAACTTGTCGATCATGTAGACATTTTCCTGGCCCACATGGGCATTTTAGCACAGGATTGCCCTAAACAGTCCTACTGTTGCGATTTTGTTCACCCGGGTCCCAGCAGTAGTTTCTTGGCCTCCTTCAGGTTGCCTATGACTTGTTCGCTGTATAGACTTGTAGGTAGAGCAGCTACATTTGCACGGGTGTCTACTTTAAATTTCATTGGTGAACCATTTACTGTACCATCTGCCCTCCTCGGCACAGAGTCCTGTTGGTCAGTGAGTTGCCCCAAGTAAACTTCTTCTAAAACGGCTTGGTGGGTGCTCTTTTTCTTCTTTGTAGAGGCAGATAAGCACACAGTGGCAAAGTGTCTCTTTTTGCCGCAGGCACAGCATATACTTATGTTCACAGGGCACATAGTAGGTGAAGGTGGGTTTGTTGTGAAGCCACACCACTTGCAAGTTGGGGCAGTTTGGTCGCACTGTGTTTTCTAAGAGCGTTGTTTTGGCCCTCCTTTGGTCTTTGAAAATCCACGCCTAGCGTCTATAGCTGCATGCGTCGGTTGCTGGCGCTGTAGGTCCTTTCGTAGCTACTTGATCTTTTTCTAGTGACGTGCTGCGGTGATTGCAGCTTCTAAAGTCAGCTCGGTGTTAAGTTGCAGCTTCTAGCTTAGATGCGTGCCAGCGAGAGTGACGACGAGCTTATCCCGGATGAATTGTTCTTTCAGATCTCTGTACTCGCAGGTTTCGGCTAATCTGTAGAGCTCAGTTACGAACGCGTCGACTGACTCTTGAACTTCTTGCTTCCGGCTGTTGAACTTCGCCCGCTCATATATCATGTTCCTGCGTGGCACAAAACCTTTCACGAACGCTCCTGTTAACGCATTCTAGTTGAGTTTCTCAGCGTCGGAAAGTTCTAGCGACGCCAGGACATCCTCTGCTTCACTACCCATTGCGTAGATAAGTGTGTTTACCTTGATTTCGTCGTAATGTCTCTTCAAACTTTGAATGACACGGTACCGTTCCTATCATGTAAGCAACCGCTTTCACTTTTAAGGCCACCGAAAGTCGAGCTTTTCCGGCATTTCGACGACGAACGGGTTGAGCGGCGTTGCAGGCGAAGCTGCGAAACCTGTAGGTGATGCCATGGGTATGGTGTGCTTCGAAGTTCCGTGCTGCGCTTATTAGACTTATTTGTACGGTGGCCTGCCTTCTTCACTGCGTTCTTGTAAGATTCCACGTATTCCAGTGCGGCCGCCATGTCGTGACCATATACTGAGTGCACAGCGAAGTGAGGTACAACAGCTGTTTAATAAACTATGAGCTTGAACACGCAGGTTCGCACAGCTACGTTATCTGCATAGCACGGACTCTAGTTCCTCGCGCACAGTCCCACCGATTGCTGTCCACGTGACGCCGTACACTTGGCGCCCTCTCGTAGCACCCACAACACTCGGTTTACTGTCTAGCCTCAGCACAAATTAGCTCCTTGACGGCCTTTTCTCATGAAGAAGTCGACCCCGCCCAGTTTGCTGCCAGTGTTTCTTTCTAAGTGCTGATTTGTATTTTATGTTTTTTTCTTTTCGCCATATATTGAGTGTCATTATTGCTCTGTTCAACTTTTTCTTCCGTGTTTACTTTTTATACCTGCGAAAGAAGCTGTGAACTTGAACATTGGTGCACATGCGTGGAGAGAGGACCGAAGGACGCTTTGCACCTTTGCTCGCACAGCCGTCCAGGGGAAGTGTGCGTGCGTGCCTATGTGCGTTTGTACGGGCATGGAACTTCTGTGCGTTCCCGGGAAGACTGCGCGTCGTGGTTTCGGCCCGTCTACGTGGACACTAGGTGCTCGGGCCGTGACCCGCTGACGTCAGACAGTCTGGCTGTGCCCTGCCTTCGGCCATCGCCGAGGAGCCTTGCTGCCTCCTTCCACCATGGCTTTTGCGCGAGGCCAGCTGACAGCAGCTATATGCTGCCTGCCAACGCCAGGACGCCTGGCAGCCGATTCTGCTAGCGGCGCGGCTTCGCAGCGAGGTTCCCCCTCATTCATCGAGAAATGCGGGGCCTCCGAACCACCATTGATGTGACGTTCGTCGGACATGCTGACCAATCATCGATGGCTGCCACGAGCTATCAGGGAGCTCCTTTCGTGACGCCTCGCACACAGCCATCGCACCCAGCAGACAATATCACGCTCTCCCCCCCCCCCGTGCAGTGAACGCTGTTCCTCCTCCGTCACGAACACTACTTTTCTGTGCTCCCTTTCACAAACATTTTTGCCCTATGATGTGATTATTTTGTTAATGTTTTCTCCTTTGAATCATTTTTAGTAGCAGTTACAAAGCGGAACTGAGGTTAGCTGTTTCTCATAGCAGTGTCATTTTAACTGCATGAGTGACGTTCAGCTGCCTTTGCAGACGGGTAAAGGGCAAATTTAGGAGAGCGGGATGTGGAATAGAAGCTAGCCTGCCGCAATTCCGCGGGCTTTGCCTTCTATTTCTTCTGTTCTCGTGTCCTGACATGACTGTCTCCTCCTCTGTGGTCTGTCGGGCTGGGGGAGCGGGAGTGAGTATTAACCCCTCTCACCCGGTAGCGGATGTCGACTGTAGTGCCATGTGCGGAGACTCTCGAGACGCTTAGCGCGCGCTCGTCGGGAATGAGACAGTTCGCTCCGGAACAACTTAGGGTGGGCACGCATTTCTTTTGTGCCTATCGGCTCCTATTGTTTAGGGATCGCCGAACTTTGCCAACAACGCCTTGCGCCTGCGGCGAACGCTCACCTGTTGTTGCCCCATCCGAACACTATAGGCCGAAGATCGGCGCAGTGTTTTTGCGCGTAGTGGTACTACACCGACCCGTATCTTTCGAAGCCGACGCGAGTGAAGTTTTGTGCTCGCTCTAGCGGCCGGGCCCTGTTGGGCCGGTGTCACCGTGAATCACTTTTACCTACGGAGACGCGCTCGCAGCATCCTGTGTATTACTTCTCGGCCGTGGCACGGATAAGCTCCTTTGCCCCTCTTTAGCGGAGCCGGCACTTCCTTTGCACCGAATGGCCGCAACGTATGCTACCACCTTATCAGGTGACCCTGACGCCACAAACAGCTCCCACAAACAAATTACGCGCGCTTTCCGTTCGTCGCGTGCCGTGAACCCTCTTTGCAAGTGTGAAGGCGTATGTGTTTGCGTGAATGTGCGAGCGTAGGTGCGTGTTTACCTGCGTATACGAATGCCATTGCGTGTGCTTGTGTGTCCGTGCGTGGGCGTGCAATTTCATATGTTCATTGATTGATATGTAGGGTTAAACGTACCAAAACCACCCTATTGTATCGATGACATGATAAGCCTGGTAGCCGGTGGGGAAAAGACCCCGGTTTATTGAACCTCAGCTGGTCATATGCTCTAAATGCGTAGGTATCAGGTACATCTATACACAGTTCATGCGCATATCTTGCACCACGTGTACGATACATCTTCCTTCTTTCAGAAAACAAAAAGACAGAACAAGAAGGCATCGCACCGCCTCCGCAAGGTTAGTACATTGTTAGTGAAGTGTTAGTACACTGCTAGTGGCACCACCGAAAAGCACGCCTCTTGAACTTGTTAAAAGTTTCTGTCATATCTTAAACGAGTTGACGGTCTACGTTGCCTCTGTGATCTTCGGAGTGTTCAAGCGTTCGTCACTGATGCCCCAGTTGATAGCAACTGTTCTAGTGCTGATGCACCTCCACTGCTGTCGAGTGGCTTGTCCTCATTGTCGTCCTCACTGTCATCTGAAAAATCACGCACAAAATGTTCCCTGGTTCGCAACAAATCTCTCCTGTTACGTCGTAGGATCCTCCCCACTTCTGTGACCACATTGTAAGATCTAGGTTGTGTGCAGTACTCCACCACCCGCGCTTTTGTGTCCCACGATTGCTTCTTTAAACGCACCACATCACTGCACTTCAGAGCTGGCAGGGGACGTCTCTGGCTGTCTGTCTGACGATGCTTGATGATGCGGAGACATGGATCACCTCCGAAGTCCGGTATGCTTATTCTCAGTTTCCTGCCCTGGAGAAGCTCCGCCGGTGCCGCGCTGCCTTCCAGGGGTGCTGTCCAGTAGGCAAGCAAACCAAGCCAAAAGTCGTGTTTTGCTTCATCAGTTTTCTTTAAAATTCGTTTCACTACTTGTGCCCCCTTGTCTGCTAGACCGTTCGATTGTGGGTAGCCAGGGCTAGAAGTGACATGCTGAAAATCATACTTTCGCGCGAACGCGGCAAAAAACTTTCTCAAAAAAGGTGGCCCATTGTCGGAACACACTTCCATTGGTATACCATATCTGGCAAAAATGGCACTTGTCGCTTGGATAACCGTGACAGCCGATGCATCTTTGAGCATTTCCACTTCGGGGAAGTTCGAAAATGCATCGTAGACGCATAGGTACGTTTTGCCGCCGTAGTGGAAAAGGTCTATACCTACTGGGCTCCTTGCTTTCAGGTTTCAGTCGCATCTGCGATGGTTCACGAGGCTGGCTGTCGGCAAATTTCCTGCAAACTGAACACTTTTGTACAAAGTCTTCAATGTGTCGACTGATTTTAGGCCAGAAAACGACGCGCCCTGGACTTGCACTTCGTGATGCCTAAATGCCCTTGGTGGATTTTTTCTAGTATTTCATGCTTCATGCTAGCAAGAATCACAATCTTGCACCCTTTCAACAACACACCTTGCACGTGTGAGAGCTCTCCGTTAAACACTTTTAGCTAGCCATCAATAGGTGTGTTTTTGCTCAGGCTTTCTGCAACGTTTTCCAGGTATTTGTCCTTGTCTCATTGGCCTGTCTTGCTGGGTCCTGTCGCTGATACGGGATAAAAGCACACTCACGGCGTGTACCTCCACATTGTCGTCGGTGAAATTCTTGTTGCAGTTGACAGTCGCCCGGGAAAGCATATCAGCCAGCAGGAGGTATTTCCCTGGAATAAACGTAATTTCCAAGTAGTATCGAAGCAGGCTCAAAAAAAAGCGTTGCAGCCTTGGTGGCATGTCTCCGATTGCTTTGTGATAAGTCGCTATCAGTGGGCGGTGGTCAGTTTTCACGATAATCTTACGACCACATGTGAAATGGTTGAATTTTTCGCACCCATACACTATTGCCATGGCTTCCTTTTTGATTTGCGAATACCTTTGTTGAGATTAGGTGAGCGATTTAGACACGTGTGCCACAGGCTTCCATGTGCCATTTTCCCACTGTAACAAGGCAGCGCCTACTCCGTTTTGCGACGCATCACATTAAACTTTGGTTTCCTTTTTTGGATCGAAAAATGATAGCAAGGGCTGGCGACAGATGCTATCACATAGAATCTGCCATTCTTTAGCGTGCTCATTAGTCCGTTCAAAATGTGTGTCGTGCTTGAGTAAGCTCCGGCGCAGTACCGTTTTATGAGCCAAGGATGGCAAGAACTTCTGAAGTAGTTTGTGACACCCAGCGTCCTTTGAACCGCATGCTTGTCCTTTGGTTCTGGCATTTGAGTCATGCACTTCACCTGATTAGGATTGGGTCTGATGCTCTTATGACTAATTACGTCACCTAGGAATTCTATTTCTTTTACACGCACCGAACACTTGTTCGCATTAAAAGTTAGTCCAGCTCGTTCTGTTGCTTGCAAGGCAAACTTGAGTCGTTGATCATGCTCCTTCATTGAAGAGCCCCAGATTATCACGTCGTCAACGTATGCCTTTACCCCTGGCATATTCTCAAACACTTCATTCAAAGCTTTTTGGAACACCTCTGGAGCTGAAGAAATGCCGAATGGTAGCCTCAAGAAGTGGTATCAACCAAAAGGCGTTGCAAACGTGCAAATTTTTGAAGTTTCTTTATCCATTGGTATCTGGTGGAAACCAGCATTAGCATCGAGCCGGGTGAACACTTTTGCCCCGGCTAGTTCCACTTCTACGTCCTCTCCCATCGGCGTTTCATAGTGCTCCCTTTCCATTCATTGGAAAGGGAGCACTATGAGCATCCTTGTGCGTGGCTTCCCGCCTCCGCACAAGGATCTTACCCGGTGGGAGGCGGTGAGGTTGCGCCAGCTCCAAACCGAGACTGTGCTGACCCCATCGCTAGCGCGACACGTGTGCCCCGAACTCTACGTGAGTGAAATGTGCAGTGTGTGCGCGAGCGCGAGAGCCACCCTGGCTCACATACTCTGGGGATGTGACGCAGACAGCGCGGACGGTCCGGTGTTACCGCCGCAAGTAGAACAGCGTGTGGGGTCTACGGACCCAGAAGACCAGCGAAGGGCCGTCCGGCAGCTCGAAGTCGCACTGGCGCTGCAAAGGCGAAAGGGGGACACCCTCAGTAACCCGAGCGGCGCCGGGGCACGAAGGCCTTGAGGTCTAGGCCCGCATGACATTAGGACTTCTAGTGTAACGTGAGATAGGGTGAACCCCACGCCCTGCGCGGCAGGAGGGAATCCCGCATGCTGGAACCCAATAAAGTTTATTCTCTCTCTCTCTTTCCATTCATTGGTTAATCTTCCTCGGATCCATGCACACTCGAAGCTTTCCATCTTTTTTACGTACTATCACGAGAGGACTCACCCAATCCGTAGGCTCTGTCACCCTTGCAATAATTCCGCCTCGTTCAATACGCTCCAGTTCTTCACGCAGTGGTTCTCGCAAGGTTAGTGGAGTCCGCCGTGCTGGTTGGATCACCAGAACTGCGTCGTTATATAGTACCATGTGGTAACGGCGCTTGACGCATCCCGTGGCACCGAAAAGGTGCCGAAAATCCTCCACTACGCCTTCCGCTGTGCTTTTTTCCACGCTGTGCACTGGCCATGAAACCAGCTGAAGGCATTCACATGCTTGCAGTTCCAAGATTGCTTGACCTTTACGTACGGCAAAAAATTGAAGGACTGCGGTGTGTTCGTTCAGTGTGAACGACTGTTATGCTGCCGCGGTGTTCAATTTCATTGCCGCCTTACGAGCGCAGAACTGAGCACTTGGACTTTAACAGTGGTTTTGGCTGCATCTTGGTAACGAAACTCAAGGGAATGATGTTTGCTTGCGAGCCAGTATCGACTTTAAAGCTCACTGATACGTGAGCAACATTCGCGCGAACAAGCCAGTCGCGGCCTCTGACCTTGCTTCTCTAGAATACATCCAGCACATCAAAGCATTCTTCATCGCCAGTGAGCTCGTTGACTTGACTCCCTACTTTGCAACAAATTGCTAAGTGGTTCTTCCGGTGGCAGTTGTAACAAGCACGGCCGAACGCAGGACACTTTCTTGGCGCGTGTGTTCGCGCGCATCTGGGACATATGTAGTCTGGTGGCTTCCTGGCGTTGCTGTTTCCTTGTCTCGCTTCATGCTGCTGCCTTCCTGGCACTGGAAAGTTCCAAATTAGATCCACTTGATGGTCCCGTAGCCACGTTTCTTGCTGGGCTGCTGTTGATTCTGCTGCCTTGTAAGTCTGTTCCGCTTTTTGTAGCATGAGATTTGTGCTCCTTAGCAGCTTCTCTCGTAGTTTCTCGTTTTCTATTACAAAAACAATCTGATCGCGGATCATGGAGTCACGCAAGTTTTCAAAGTTACACAGACGAGCTTGTGTCTTCACGTCTCGCACGAAGTGCTCAAAAGGTTCCACTGGCTCTTGCATTCGTTTTGCGAACAAGTAGCGTTCATATGTCTCATTGCTCTGGCTCTCACTGTACTCGTCAAACTTTTTGACTACCGTAGCGTAATCGGTGTTGCTTTCGCCTTTCGAAAAAACGAAGGTATTAAATACCTTTACGGCTTCTTCGCCTGATGTAAGCAGCAACGCAGTCTTCGTCTGCTCTGGTCGTGGTTGTCCGGAAAATTCTGTAGCCGTCAAGAA
Source organism: Rhipicephalus annulatus (assembly GCA_013436015.1). Classification (NCBI taxonomy): domain Eukaryota; kingdom Metazoa; phylum Arthropoda; class Arachnida; order Ixodida; family Ixodidae; genus Rhipicephalus; species Rhipicephalus annulatus. The sequence goes on along the minus strand of WOVY01011330.1, from coordinate 112,991 downwards.
GGGCTCAAATTTCTGTTTGAACAGTGGCCAGCTCTTGCCTATGTCTCCTGTGAAGCGTAGTGCATCCGGTGGTTGAACAAATTCCATCCCGACTGCTCAGCGTGCCGTGGGCGCCTACGTGTGCGGCGATGGGTGCGCGGCACTTCTGACACCATGTATCGATGACATGATACTGCTGGTAGCTGGTGGGGAAAAGAACCCAGTTTATTGAACGTCAGCTGGTTATATGTGCTGAATGCCTGCGTATAAGGTACATCTCTACACAGTTCATGCGCATATTGTGCGCCACGTGTGCGATACACCTATGATTATGAGAGACGCCGTAGTGGAGGGCTCCGGAGATTTCTACCCCCAGGGTTTCCTAAACGGGCACCCAAACCTGAGCACACGGGCCTACAACTTCTCCGCCTCCATCTGAAATGGAGCCGCCGCAGCCGGGATTCAATCCCGCCACTTGCGGGTCAGCAGCCGAGTACCTTAGCCACTAGACCACCGCGGCGGGGCAGATACTCATATGTTTATTCGTGAGCGTGTATGTGTAAGCATGAACGCTCCTGCGTGCGTCTCTAGTTCTGTCTATTCGCATGTGCGTTTTACGTGCGCACATGCATGTGTATGTGTGCGCTTGCGCGCGCCTTTGTGTGTACTCTTGTGTGTGCGTGCTTGTGTGCGCAAATGTGCACCCCTGCATGTGCTGGTGTTCGTGAGTGTGTATGTATGTGGGTGGGCGTCTTCATCACGTGTGTATGCGCAACTTAGAACTGTGGCAGCTTGGGCTAGTTGGTATGACATGACCATAGTTATAGCGTGACAACAGAACGACGACGCAGAACGACGTCCTTTGTGTCCTTATTGTCTCTGCGTCGTCGTTCTGTTCTCGTCATGTATGCGCAAGTGTATGTACGACGTGTGTATGCACGTATCTACACGCGTGCCCATGTCTCAAAGCGGCATCAATACACAAAGGCATTGGGCCTGCTCATGTCAGGCAAATGAATATATGTGAACAACTAAATTCCTTTTTGTCTACCTTCTTTGAGTGCATGAGTTAACCATGATTGTGCAAGAAATTATCGTATTTGCCCCTAATACAAAACCACGTTGGTTCCTTGATAATACTTATAATTATGATTAAGGTGATCTAGCATACCAAAACTACGATATGATTATGAGAGACGCCGTAGTTGAAGGCTCCGGAAGTTTAGATAACCTGAAGCTTTCATGTCCACCTAAAGTTAAGTGCATGGGACCCGAGAATCTTCACTCCATTGCAAATTACGCGGCAGCTGCCCGGATTCGATGTGGGTCAGCAGTCCAGCACCACAACCACTTGGCCACCGTGGCGAATGCTGGTGTTATCGATGGTTGTAGCGTGAACGAAAAGTTAATCCACTCAGCCCCTAAATAGTTGCCTTATTTTTTCGAAGAGCCCTAAAAGTGTGTTTACCGCCATGTTTTTTCAGAAGCGTACTTTTGACACAACTGTTCTTTGAGGGACGAATTTTCTTTCTATACACCGGGAAGCCAATGAAACAAGTGCCCACAACGCTTCGGCTTCAGCAAGCCACTGGAAAGTACAATGTGCCGTGCCAAACGCGCCGACCATGGAAGGGTAGAAATACAAGGAGAATCGAGAAAGAAAACGCGCGCGAAGTGGAGAGTGTCACTACTTTCCAGATTAGGAGACTCTACCCAATGCGCACCCCTCGCGTTATATTGCTACTCATGAAGAAAATGCGTTAGAGTAGCTGATCTCTGAGGACCGCAAACGGTACGTTTTGTATATAAATCGCTCACCGTTTACAAACTAGACAATGTATTTCCAGGCGCATTTTTTATTTTCACTTTTGTTTCACTCAGTCGCCCCACAGCCTGTCAGAAATGTTCAGTGCATTTTTCAAGGAGGTTCCTGATTATCGTAAATCATTCTGTGAAGATAACGCGCAAGACACAAAAAACGAGATTGTTCCAGAGCTTGCGCGACGACCCGTGATAAGGCTGGATTATATACTGTTAGAAAGAAAGTTAGTAATCAGTTAGAAAACGGGTGTGTTTACTAGTTTCCAGAGTTTTTACGACTTAGCGGCAAACTTTTACTAGCCTGCAGCTAGTACAGCTTGTAACTTTAGCCGTTACTAACCAGGGAACCTTCCTTAGTGTTTTCAACTAAGCAACTACTAAGCCACCTACGTTGCCAGATCTTTCTAAGATGTCGCAGTACATTTTGTCGTAAGCAAAATTTAGGCAAAGTTTAATTTTAATGACCATCTTGGATTATAAGTTTCCTGCTACGTAATGGGACACACATACGCAAATGGAAGAGGACTTTATGATGCGTAGAAAACAGTGAATATTTTATAAATTATGTGAGTGCAAACCAGTACATGATGTGCGATTCCAAAGCAGGGATATATATAGCCTTCCAAGTACTGCTACAGTATAGCTATGTCCAAGTCTTGAAATATACTTGCGCAGGAGTTTGCGTGCGTGTTCCCTTATCCGTTCCTACGACTTCTCATACTCATATGAGCATGTAATCATATGAGTATGAGGACTGATAAGAGCATATCATATGTTCACATGAAATGCTCATATTGTCACGTATCGCACGCACGGGAAGTAGACGGACGAGGCAGGTACAAAAAATTCGCCCCGTATCTGCATTTAATCTGCAAATGTCGTCAAAAGATGATAGTCTTGCGTGTGGAGACACATTTATTCGATGTTCTGCTCAAGAAAATTGGTGAACGGTATTCTGAGGGGCTGCTAGAGTGCCCCGAGCGTCTAGCGGAGGCGAACGAACGCATTAAGTCACGTCACACGTCAGACATGACCGCCACCTGGCATTTTTAGGGGTGAAGCTCCTTATAGCGGCACCCGTTCGTCCCTCGTAGCCGTCGTAGTGTGTAACAAGTATAAAATTTTCTCCTCCAAGGTGGTGCCGGCAAGAGATTTCTTTTGTGCGTTGTTGAACAATAAAAGATAGTGCTCAATGTACATGCCAATGGCTGCTAAGGGGGAATAAGAGACAGAAGCATTCAGCTTTTAGGTAACGCGCACGCTGCGATCCCCATTAGTAGCCTTGGCATGTATATTGAGCACTATCTGACAAGAAAGGGTCGCTGGGTGTAACCTCCTTAGTTTTAGAAAGGTTTAGCGAGCGTTCAGCCGCAGTGCCATGAATACAATTAACTAGTATATACCATGAACTCGGGGTGGCTAAAGGTAGGAAGGAGATACGAAGCGCAAGCCGTAAGAAAGTAAAAGAAAATTCTCCTGTCTCTCATTTCCCATTAGCAGCCATTGGCATCTACATTGAGCACTATCTGACAGGATGATGATGTTTGATGTTTTATGGCGCAAGGGCCATTTCACGGCCAAAGAGCGCCAGTTCATCTTACTAAAAATATGGACAATGATTGTGATAAGCGGCTGTATAAAGGCCATAAAATTCCTCGCAGTAAGGCGGGTAAAAACATACAAGTAATAAAATCATGACCATGCCGTGAAAGGTGTGTGTGGTGTGAATAGATGACAAAAGTTGGTGATAATAAAAGACGATGGTGGATATGTATGGCATTAGCACAAGTGCCTCACTCGTTCATACCCTTGCGTCCAAGGGCCGTGAGGCACGTGCTTTCTTGTGTAACCACCGCAGCAAAAACCTCTCTGGAGAGGCCATGCTACGGGATGCCCGGGTATATGATATGAAAACTATGAATTTCTTTAAAAAACGCTAACAATGATTTGTGACTAAAAAGCGGTTCCCTACCGACGAACGTTGCAGGGTGTAAAGGTATATATTGTCGGTAGGGTAACGGAAAGTGTTGTTTTCTTACAGTGTCCAATTGTTTGCACTGAATTAAAATGTGAAGGACTGTTAATGCTTCACCACATCTGTCACACAATGGTGGATCGCCACCGGACAAAAGGTGTGTGTGTCGTGTATGTGTGTCCTATCCTGAGTCTCGTTAGTATTACCTCTGTATGATGCGATTTCGATACGGGCAGCCAATGACCAAGGTGTGGCTTAATAACATGTAGTTTGTTTTGTGTGTGTGTATCCCACTTGCTCTGCCAGTAGTCCCTGATGTTTCGTTTGAGAGACGGCTTAAGATGAAGGGAAGGAATTGATATGGATGTAATGGCGGTGCTCTCATGGACAGATGCAGCGAGCTGATCCGCCCTCACGTTGCCTTGGATCTCACGGTGCCCTGGCACCCAGCACACTACAACATGTTGTTTGAGTGTGTAGAGTGTGCACAAAATGGAGTAAAGTGAGACAAGGACCGGGGTTTTTTTTTGTTTTTTAAGACTGTGCAGAGCCGTTACCACACTGAGGGGGTCTGTATAAATTACTGCTTTTTGTATTTGTAATTGTTTGATGTGTTCAGCTGCCACAAGTATCGCGTAAGCTTCCGCTGTGAAGATACTTGTGCGTGGATGTAGAGGGCCAGCATCCGAAAAGGATGGGCCCAGAGCAGCGTAGGACACAGAGGAGTTAGTCTTGGAGGCATCTGTGAAGAACTCAGGACGTGTGTATTTGTGTTGAAGTACCAAAAAGTATGTTCGGATATGGGCAATAGGTGCATGTTTTGTAAGTTCTAGGAAAGACACATCGCAGTCTATAGTCTGCCACTGCCACGGTGGCGGGTATGCTACAGGAGCCATTAAACTGTGTTCAAGTGACACTGCAGTTTCTTCAGCTAGACACTTCAGGCGAACTGGGAAGGGCTGCCTCATCGAAGGCCTGTTTTGAAACAGAGTTGAGCTCGACAAATCATTAATTGTAGAGTATGAGGGGTGCTCCTTGTCTGCTTTCACCTTAAGGATGATGATGATGATGATGTTTGGAGTTTTGTGGCGCAAAAGCCATTTCACGGCCAAAGAGCGCCAGTTCATGTTACTAAGAATATGAACAATGATTGTGATAAGCGGCTGTATAAGGGCCATAAAATTCCTCGCGGTAAGGCGGGTAAAAACATACAAGTAATAAAATCATGACCATGCCGTGAAAGGTGTGTGTGGTGAGGATAGATGACAAGAGTTGGTGATTATAAAAAACGATGGTGGATATGAATGGCATTAGCACAAGTGCCTCACTCGTTCATACCCTTGCGTCCAAGGGCCGTGAGGCAAGGGCTTTCTTGTGTAACTGCCGCAGCAATAACCTCTCTAGAGAGGTCGTGCTACGGAATGCCCGGGTGTATGATATGAAAATTATTAATTTCTTTTAAAAACGCTAACAATGATTTATGACTAAAAACCGGTTCCCTACCAACGAACATTGCAGGGTGTAAAGGTATATGTTGTCAGTAGGGTAATGTAAAATGTTGTTTTCTTATAGTTTCTAAGTGTTTACACTGGATTAACATGTGAAGGACAGTTAATGGTTCACCACATCTGTCACACAATGGTGGATCGCCACCAGACAAAAGATATGTGTGTGTCGTGTATGTGTGTCCTATCCTGAGTCTTGTTAGTGTTACCTCTGTTAGATGTGATTTTGATAGTGGTGGCCAATGGCCAAGGTGTGGCTTGATAACGTGTAGCTTGTTTTGTGTGTGTCTGTCCCACTTGCTCTGCCAGTAGTCCCTGAGCTTTCGTTTGAGCAACGGCTTAAGATCAAGGGCCGGAATCGATATGGGTGTAGTGGCGGTGCCCTCGTGGACGGATGCAGCAAGCTGATCCGCCATCACGTTGCCTTGAATCTCACGGTGCCCTGGCACCCAGCACACTACAACATGTTGGTTGAGTGTGTAGAGTGTGCATAAATTGAAGTAAAGTGAGATGAGGACAGGGTTTTTTTGTTTTTTAAGACTGTGCAGAGCCGTTACCACACTGAGAGAGTCTGTATAAATTACTGCTTTTTTGTATTTGTGATTGTTTGATGTGTTTAGCTGCCACAAGTATCTCGTAAGCTTCCGCTGTGAAGATACTTGTGCCTGGATGTAGAGGGCCAGCATCCGAAAAAGAAGGGCCGACAGCAGCGTAGGACACAGAGAAGTTAGACTTAGAGGCATCTGTAAAGAACTCAGGACGTGAGTATTTGTGTTGAAGTTCCAGGAAAAATGTTCGAATATGGGCAATAGGCGCATGTTTAGTAACTTCTAGGAAAGACACATCGCAATTTATAATCTGCCACTGCCACGGTGGTAGGTATGCTACATGAGCCATTAAACTGTGTTCGAGTGACACTTCAGTGTCCTCAGCTAGACCCTTCAGACGAACTGAGAAGGGCTGCCTCATTGAAGGCCTGTTTTGAAACAGAATGGAGCTCGACAAATCATTAATAGTAGAGTATGAGGGGTGCCTCTTGTCTGCTTTCACCTTAAGGAAATAAACAAAGGACATGTAAGTTCTCTGCAGATGAAGCGACCACTCATTTGACTCAACGTAAAGGCTTTCTACGGGGCTGGTGTGAAAAGCACCCGTAGAAAGGCGGATGCCCAAATGGTGCACGGGATCCAGCATCTTCAAAGCGCTTTGAGTCGCAGACTGATAAACAATGGCCCCATAATCTAAGCGGGTGCGAATGAGGCTTCTATAGAGGTTCATGAGGCATTGCCTATCACTACCCCATGTAGTACGTGACAACACTTTTATAACATTCATGGCTTTTGAACATTTTGTTTTTATATACTTTATGTGTGGCACCAAGGTCAACTTGTTGTCCAAGATTAAGCCTAAGAATTTTTGCTCGGCTTTGACGGACAGACGTTGCCCGTTCAGTCGAATGTCAGGTTCCGAGTGCATGCCTCTTTTTCGAGAGAACAAGACACACATGCTTTTTTGTGGGTCAAGTCAAAATACGTTTTCATCTGCCCATTTGGAGACCTTGTTTAAACCCAGCTGAACCTGCCGCTCACACATTGCCAAGTTGTATGACTTGAAGCCAAGCTGGACGTCGTCGACATATGTACAATAGAACATATTGCGGGGGATGGACAAGTGCAAGGAATTCATTTTTATGAGAAAAAGTGTGCAGCTAAGTACACCACCTTGTGGCACGCCTGTTTCCTGAACAAATGTTTGGGAAAGAAGCATGCCCACTCAGACACGGAATGTCCGGTTTGACAGGTAACTTTTGATTATGTGAAACATTCTTCCGCGCACGCCAAGGTGGGAAAAGTCTCTTAGAATTCCGAACCGCCATGTTGTATCATACGCCTTTTCGATATCGAGGAACATAGAGAGAAAATATTACCTATGGACGAAGGCGTCCCTGATCTGTGCCTCGATACGAACAAGGTGGTCTGTGGTGGATCTACTTTCTCGAAACCCACACTGAAATGGGTCGAGCAAATTGTTTGTTTCAAGGATATGTATAGGTCGGCAGTTTATCATTTTTTCGAATACTTTGCAGAAGCAGCTTGTAAGTGCAATAGGCCGATAACTTGAAGCTAAAGAACGGTCCTTGCCCTCTTTCAAAATGAGAATAATAATAGCCTCTTTCCAGGAGGTAGGGATAGTGCCAGAAAACCAGATAGCATTGTACAAACAAAGTAGGGTTTGTCTTGTTTCGGCTGGTAGGTTTTTTAACATTTCATACACCACACGGTCAGAGCCTGGGGCAGAAGTACTGCAGGAGTTTAGGGATGTTCGGAGCTCCGCTAGACTGAAAGCTTGGTTATATGCCTCGTATCTAGTAGATTTGTGTTCAAGTGTCTGCTTTTCTATTCTTGTTCTGTATTTTTCGAAAGTGTCAGTATAGTGGGACGAGCTGGATACCCGTTCAAAATGTGCCCAGAGGAAGTTTGCCTGATCTTCCAAGGTATCACCTTGAGTGTTTACGAGTGGAAGTGTGTGTACTTGTTTCACTGCTATCCTACCGACCATGTTCCAGACTTTGGCCTCTTGTGTGTATGAATTGATCCCTGACAAAAACTTCTGCCAGCTTTCTCTTCTGGCCTGCCGACGCTTGAGACTTTATTTTCTTGAAGGTGTCAAGATTTTCGGCTGTCGGTGAGTTCCGAAGCAGCCTCCAAGCTCTGTTTTGCTATTTGCGCGCGTTTCGGCATTCAGAGTTCCACCATGGCACACGCCCTTTTCCAGGGTGTCCATTTGTTTGTGGGATGCATTTTGTTGCAGCATCAATCAAAAACGTTGTGAAGAAGTTGACAGCAACATCAATGTTCAAAGTACATATGTCATTCCAACCTAGATGAGCGATGGTATAAAACTGTTCCCAGTCGGCTCTGTTTATGAGCCACTTGGGAACACGTGGTGGACACTCAGTTACTGTATTTGTGCTCAAAACTACGGGGAAGTGGTCACTTCCGTACAGATTACTGACGACTTTCCACTGGAGTATAGACACAAGGGATGGAGATACTATGCTTAGGTCTATGGAGGAGTAGGTGTTATTGGCGAGATTATAATAGGTTGGTTCTTTTCGGTTTAGGAGACACGCGCTTGACGAGAGAAGGAACTGTTCGATCAGTCGACCTCGCGCGTCATACCGAGAGTCACCCCATAGCCTGCTATGCGCAGTAAAGTCTCCAAGGAGAACATAAGGTTCCGGAAGTTCATCAATTAAAGAGTGTAAATCACGTTTTTGCAGCTGATAACTAGGAGGAATGTAAATCGTGCAGATTGTGATCAGTTTGTCAAAAAGAACCGCTCGAACAGCCACTGCCTCAAGGGATGTTTGGAGTTGTAAGTGTGTGCATGCAATTCCTTGATTCACTATGATGGCAACACCTCCGAATGATGTCATGGCATCATCACGGTCCTTTCGAAAAATAACGTATTTGCGAAGAAAATTTGTGTGTTTTGAATTAAGGTGTGTTTCTTGTACACACAGCACTTTTGGTGAGTGTTCGTGTAGGAGTTCTTGGATGTCGTCAAGGTTTCTGAGAAGGCCCCTGACGTTCCATTGTATAATTTGAGTGTTCATGGTGAATGTAAAATATGGCTGTGTGCACGAAAAGCGAGTGGCTGTTTAGACGGGGAGTTTGAGTTCACTTAACAGGGCCGTCACCAGGCCCTGTTATTTGCTTTTTTGTTTTCTTGGCGCGCTCCAAGGAGCCACGCCGCTCTTTCGGCACCAAGGGTGCCGACATATCCATTGCCTCCTCAGAGGCACTGGGTGCCCGCACATGCGAGCTGGTGGTTCGAATTTTAGGCCTCGCCTGGTGAGGGGAGGCCTTCAGACCCGAAGACCCTGGAGTCTCCGGCCTCAATTCTCCAGGAGGCGGAGTAGACTGAACTACTGCCGCCTTGGGGGCAGGTGCCACAGCCGTCGGCTCGCTCTGCGCTGGCCGAAGGAGTGGCGAGGGCTGGTGCGGCGTTGCCCCCTGACGCGCCGCATCAGCATATGTAGCGCCATAAAATGGCGACACTCTTCGTCTTGCTTCCTTGAATGTGATATTTTCTTTAATTTTCAATGTGATGATTTCCTTTTCTTTTTTCCAAAATGAGCAAGACCGTGAGTATGCGGCATGATATCCGCCACAGTTCACACAGTGTGATGGTTCTTCGCAATTGTCAGAATTGTGGCCTGACACTCCACATTGTGCACAAGTTTGGTGACCACGACAGCTTTGTGAGCCGTGGCCATACTTCTGGCATTTAAAACAACGACGTGGGCTAGGTATGTATTGTCTGATCGACGTCTTAGTGTACCCTGTTTGAATACTTTCTGGCAGATTACTGGAAGCGAACGTGAGTATTAGGTGTTTTGTTGGTGTTACCTTGTCTCTTCTAATGGTGATCCTTTGTACATTGGTCACATTCTGACTCTTCCACCCCTCCAGAAGTTCCTCTTCAGTCAAGCCGAGCAAATCAGCATCAGATACTACTCCACGGGTTGTGTTCATGGATCTGTGTGGCGTTACAGTAATGGGAGTGTCAGCAAAAGTTGAAAGATTCTGTAGCTTTTCAAACTGTTCTTTTTCTCGAACTTCGAGGAGGAGGTCTCCGCTGGCAATTTTGGTAACTTTGTACCCGGCTTATAGAGTTTCTGTGAGACATCTGACTACTACAAAGGGGGATACAGTTCTGGCTTGCTTGCTGCTGATCTCACTATGTATAACATGAAAATGGGGGAAGTTTTCAGTTGAATGGTTGAAAAATCTTAAGTCTTTGGTGCGTACGCGCTTTAAGGCGGTACGATCAGTTAGTAATGGAAATGCTCTATGCATGCCAGTTTAATTTTCTTCAGAAGCGTTGGTGGCCACCCACCACGGAGCCCAACGAGGGGACGCTACAAGTTTGCGGGTGCTAAAACCTGCAGACGCCAGCCGTACAACGCTACTATAACCCAATGCGCCTAGACCAAGGTAGGCTACTTGCACAGGGTTAACCCTAGCCGCCAGGAAGCTTGGAAGTAAACAGAAGAGAGGAGAAGACAGGACAGATAAAAAGTGAGAGATAAAGACGAAGATGTAGGAAGAGAGAGATAGGAAAAGGCGACTGCCGATTTCCCCTGGGTGGGTCAGCCCAGAGGTGCCGTCTACGTGGAGCCGGGGCCAAAGGGGTGTGTTGCCTCTGCCGGGGGGCCTTAAAGGTCCAATCACCCAGCGTCGGCTCAACCCCCAGGATCCCCTTTTCCCCGGACACGGCAAAGCCACGCACGGCTAGGCGTGGGAGGGAGTCAAAACTCCCCCGTTAGCTCGGGTCCGTGGTGTCGCTACACACCAAACGCCTACTTGCGCAGGCGCCCCTGCGGGCATCTGACAGGAAAAGGTTCCTACTTTATAGGCGCTGGGCGTAACCTCCTTGGTTTTAGAAAGGTTTAGCGAGCGTTGGGCCGTAGTGCCATGAATACAGTGAACTAGTATATACCATGAACTCGAGATGGTTAACGGTGGAAAGTAGACCTGAAGTGCAAGCCATAAGAAAGTGTGCGTGTGCCACCTCTCGTTTAGTCCTTGGAATGTCCGCTGGATGGCGGTGCTTCGATACGGGGAATATATGATGAAAAGTAGCGAGATGGTGGTACTTTGAGTGTTGAATAGATGGACGAACGGACACACAGACAGATCCATGGAAGGACGCCTGAACGGACGCAGTGGCGGGTGCATAGACGAACGTAGGGACGGACGCACGAACAGACGCACGCAAGGGCGGGCAGACGGACGCATGGACGGTCACACAGACGGACGCATAGACGGACGGAAACAAGAACGAATGGACGGACGAATGCTTCGCCCCACTCTCCACCATTCACTGCGTGGATATGCTGCCATTTTTTTTTTTCAAAAACAAAGTGCGTGGCTCGGAGACGGGTGTGCGCGCCCGCCTCAGAGGTGACAAGGTGTAGAACGCAAGGCGACCGGTAGGTGCGACCACCGTCTCATTTTAGCAAAGCATTGGAAACACTCGCCTTTTCGTGCAAGCGTTGGAGGGTCAGCGCAGCGTGGTAAGTGCTACGGTCGTTAGTATTACTTACGTATGCCTTTTCTACTAATAGACGAACATGCAGAATATATACGTGTTAATATGGTGCCTCAGATATGTGTAATATTTGCTTTTTCATTGACAATCGCACACGTATGAACACTGATCCTTGAGAAACATTGGTGGTCGCTGCGGATGGGGTCGGGCGTTGTAAGTATCGGCTGGTGCTGTTTAGAATATCAAGTTCATGGTAACGGTGGACAAACAAACAAATGTACAGACAGACAGACCAAAGTTTCTGCGTCGAAGGTCCGCAAGAAAGACTATCGTCTTTAAAAACATGGTAGTTTATTCGGAGCAAACTTCCGCTCCCTCAACGAAAAGCAAATACAGTCCAATGGCTGCGCCGCAAGTGTAGCGAGCGCCCGTCTACCCGAAAAGAATAATGTGATCTGTTCACTACCTGCAGCTCATTTTCAAACGAGTCGCATGAGACCGGTCCCCACCCACCTACAGTCTGTCGCAAAATTCGATGCGACGTTCACGTCATAATTTATGGCAGCTACCCTGGGCGAGCACAAATAAGGCAAGGGAAAGCGATAGTTGCTTTCACTTGCTAATCCGTCGAACGATACACACGTGGCACTGCCCGCCTCTAAAAAAACTGCATCGCTTCGATAAAAGCGGATAATAAAGCACACTTACAAAAATAAACAGGCAGTTCTAAAAGAAATGCAGTAATGAAAGAAATTCGCACAAGTGCTTGCGAACACGCACATAAAGTTCATCAAAGAAATTTGGCACACTATTAAGTCGGTTGTCTACCGTTCGTAGAAAGGCTTTGGTCGTACAACGTGCACTACCTCAGGTCCCACACGACGCCGCTGCCGCTGGATTGCGCCTTCGGGGACGATCTCATTGTTCACCTCATAGTTCAGTCCACGATGGCGAACAGGTGTCCACAGCCACACAAGCTCACCGGGAGCGTACTCTTGCTGTCGTCGTCCAAGGTTGTAGTGTTGGGCATCTATTTCTTGCTGCCTCTTTAACCATAGCCGGGCGAGCTGGAGAGCCTCTTTGGCACAACACAAATATTGTGCTACGTCAGGATTCACGTCGCTGTCGTTGACATGAGGCGGCATTGCATAAAGTGTTGTAGGTGTTCGCCCATACACAAGAATAAACAGACTCATACTTGCGGTCTCCTGCAACGCCGTGTGGTAGGCAAACGTTACGTAGGGTAGCACTTGGCCCAATGTCCTCTGCTCAACGTTTACAAACATTAACAGCATGTCACCCATTGTCTTGTTGAGCCACTCTGTAAGGCCGTTAGTCTGTGGTTGGTATGCGGTTGTTCTACAGTGACTGGTCGAGCTATACTGCAATATTGCTTGCCTAAGGTCACTACAGAAGGCTGTTCCTCGGTCAGTAAGGGTCACCTCTGGTGCACCATGACGCAGAAAAATACTATTGAGGAAAAATGTGGCAGCTTCGTGAGTGGTGGCTCTCTTGAAATTGCTTGTGTTTTTGCGTAGCGCGTCAAATAATCTGTTGCCACTAAGATCTACCTATTTAATGTTGACGACGTCGGGAATGGCCCTAAAAAATTAATTGCGATCTGTTGAAATGGTCTCGTAGCAGGTGATATTGGTTTTACGAGCCCGGCTGACATAGGCGCATCAGCCGTGGGTGGGGGGGGGGCAAGGAAGCGCGAGCCCCCCCCCTCTTTGAGAAAATTTGTGGGGGAGCCCCCTTCCTACAATTTGACACTGGTTACTGTCGGCTGCACGCTGGGGAAACCAACAACTAAGGTATAATTTTCCTTCACCCCAGTAATAAATATATTATATTGTTACGAGGAAATGAAAATGTTGCCAGAGAATGTTTAAGTAATTTTTTTCCTAAATTTGTGCTGTGACGATTGTCCTTAATTGTTCCTTGCGGTGGCGGCCGCCAATGCGACTCTTTCGCGCCTTGTATACTGTAGCATTGCAAAGCGGGCTACAGTACAAGGCGCGAAAGCGTCTTCCACTTGCTTTGTATGGATGGAAACAAGCAATTGTTTTATGGACCAGTCAGAGCATTTGCTGCTTCAGAAAAATTGTTTTCTTTCATCCAAATTGAATAGCGTTATCGCTGCTTTATCGAAGCTGCTGGGAGCCGATGAATGTGACGAATCTTTTTGAATGATTTAGGTCTGCCGTACTAGAAGCGCCGCAAAAAGGTTTGCGATTTAATCGCTCATAAATCTGATCATCCTTGCTTACGGTAACTAGGAGGGATAGCAGCAGTTTGCAAAGTGGCGAAGAATAAAGCAGTGGACTCGAGTGCAGTGGGAAGCTTAGCTTCTAAGCTCACCCCACAGCTTGACCCACCGGACCATACAGAAGGTGAAAGACTGTGGTTTTCAGTACGATGCAAGCCTAATTTGGTGTCGGGCTAGTTAGTTTTCATTCAAATTAAGTGGTCTTTTACAGCTCCAAATACAACTTTGAGAGATAAGAAGCACACACGTGTAGCGCTGCTTAGTTTTTTTTTCTCTCAGCAAGGATGTAAAAAGATGTACACGCCCATATACACGCTAAAAAGCTTTCCAGAGTAACTGCGCAGTTACCACAAAAAGGGCTCTTTGCTTCTCCAAGAGACAAAATGTGCGCGAACGATTGCACACGGAACCGCAAGGAGGGGCACTTTCCTCCTTGTGGAACAAAGCCCCCGTTCTTTGGGGTAAGTAACAGCCGGAATTTTCGCGCCGTGTGCAATCGACTCATCGGTGCGCACAAGCCTGTTTCATTTCAGGTGGTTCTAGATAGATATGTCGGGTTTAACGTCCCAAAACCTCCATATGATTATGAGAGACGCCGTAGTGGAGGGCTCCGGAAATTTTGACCATTTGGGGTTCTTTAACGTGCACCCAAATCTGAGCACACGGGCCTACAACATTTCCGCCTCCATCGGAAATGAAGCCGCCGCAGCCGGGATTCGATCCCGCGACCTGTGGGTCAGCAGCCGAGTACCTTAGCTACTAGACATTTCAGGCGGTTCTGAAGCGTTGTGCGCTGTAGTGGTTAGGATATATATATATATATATATATATATATATATATATATATATATATATATATATATATGTGTGTGACGCATTCACAAGGTGATTCTAGGAGAAGCCGACGAAGAGGAAGTGCGCGTGCATTAGAATAAACGCATGGCATCTGGACCACGACGCGTCTCCATTTTGTAGCGTCACACAAGTCGACAGGATCGACCTCATCAACGCGCCATGGCTAAGCCAAAGCCTCCGCTCAACGTACAGAAGTTCAAGGGAACACCAGAAGACGTCCCCATCGACAAGTGGCTTCTTCTTTTCGACATGAAGGCAGCCGAGGCATCATGGACTCACCGCGATCGGGTCAGTCACTTCAACGAATACATTGAAGGGGAAGCGTTCAAGTGGTACCTGACAGAGATCTTCGGCAAGGGCAAGACAACTTGGGGCGATATCAAGCGTGACATGCATGCCCGCTTTGCTTCGACTGACGGAGATGCCTTCCGTCTCTTCATTCACTACCGACTGAAAGAAGGGCAGACCATCAAGGACTACTACGACGAGAAAAAGCGACTTGGTTCCTTGGCTGACCTGAAAGAGTGCCACATCATTTCTGGACTGGCTGATGGTGTTCCTCCTGATGTGGAACTGGCGCTCGCCGGACTGTCTTTCAACCCGTCATTAAAGTGGCTCACCGCTGCTCAACGGGTCGAGACATCTTTAAAACGGGTGAGAGGAGTTTCCTTTACTCGTAACGCTAGTATCACATCAAGAGCTCCACGTCTCTTCAGCAGATCGCAGCAACCGACAATAACTCTTCAACCGCGTGCCCCGCAAAACGAATGTAGATACTGCTCAGCACCTGGTTTCCCACGACAGTTTCACTGGCACAACGAATGTTCGCGCCGCGGCAATGTGTCCGCTATTGATACTGAACAGGGAAACGAGGAGGGCGACCCAGAGTTTCATTAATACACTTCAGTGCTCTCATCAACGGAAAGCTAGTAAATGCAATTCTCGATACAGGAGCAACAATTACTAGTATCACCGAGGATGTGTACAAACAGCTAAAGCTTCAGTTGATGAGAGACTCCAGCATCATGGTCCAGCAAGTTGCATCAAGCATTCGAACTTTGGGTCGCGTAAACATTCAGTTACAAATTGGGAACGTCATCAAGAAAGTTTATGCACATGTGCTGCGAGGCATGAGAATGCAATTAAGTCTTGGCCTAGACAGCGCTTTATACCTCAATCTTTCTGTAAATCTGGAAAGCAAGTCAGTGACACAAGCACGTGATAATATGAACCTTCCGCATCACAATGAAAAGAAAACCATTCAAGCCCCGCTGAAGCGAACCCTGACTTCAGAAAACTTATCAGAGCATGAGTCTGTGGCGCTCGACTCTCTTTTAAGCAAGTATGACGAGATATTTTCGAAATCTCAGACAGATATTGGGTGCATCACTACTGAGCAACATAGGATCGCACTTAACAATGCTGTCCCTATTCGTCGAGCACCATACCGATGTTCGCAGGCAGACAAAGTGGAGATCAACAAACAAGTTAACGCTCTCCTCAAGCAAGGTGTTGTGAGGCCTTCATTATCGCCCTACGCCGCACCTGTCATTTTAGCAGAAAAGAAAGGTGAAGGACGCACTCGTCTATGCATTGACTACCGGAAACTCAATGCCATAACGGTACCCGACTTTCAACCAATTCCACGTATAGATGATATTCTTGACCACTTAGGAAAGGCGGAGTTTTTCACTACGTTGGACGTAACGTCGGGATACTGGCATGTGCAAATGCATCCTGACGATGTTCAGAAAACTGCATTTGTCACGCCTGATGGTCATTTTGAGTGGTTGGTAATGCCGTTTGGGTTGAAGAACGCTCCAGCTACATTTGAAAGAGCCATGAAATCAATAATAGCGAAACATCAGTTCACCAATGTTATTAATTACTTTGACGATGTGGTCATATACTCAAAGACATTTAATGATCATATACGACACCTTGAGGCGCTATTGAAAGCTCTCAAAACAAAGAACGTAAAACTCAAACGAAAAAAGTGCCAATTTGCATGCTGCAGCATTGAATACCTGGGCCACAAAATTTCACGAGGAACGGTGACACCTAAGCAAAGTAATGTGGCTGCCATACTCAAATTTCCTACACCAAAACGAGAAAAAGATCTCCAGCATTTTCTGGGCACTGTAAACACCTACCGTCAGTACATCCCCCACTTCAGCGATATCGCTCTTCCACTCACAAAACTACTCCACAAAGGCAGCAAGTGGGTGTGGACAGAAGCATGCGAGCAAGCCTTTCATGAAATGAAGGAGCGGATAACTGAAGAACCGGTGCTTCGCATATACGACCCTTCGAGACCATGTTCTGTGTACTGTGACGCATCTGGCGAAGGCATCGGTGCAGTGCTGAAACAACCTGATGACAAAGGCAAAGAACATCCTGTTGCTTACTATTCCCGCAAACTACTTAAGCACGAGGTGAACTATGCTATTACAGAAAGGGAGTGTCTTGCCATTGTAGATGCCATTGATAAATGGCATTGCTACCTTCATGGAAAGTCATTCACTGTTGTAACAGATCACTCTGCACTCCAGTGGCTGAAGAATGGTAAAAATCCTCAAGGTCGTCTCTTCCGGTGGTCTTTGAAACTGTCAATGTATGATGTTAACATCAAACATCAAAAGGGCGCAAGTAATGTCGAAGCAGATGCGCTCTCCAGAGCCCCAATAGTTAATCTTCTATCACACGACGACCTTCAGCGATGCAACAATGAGCGTCCAAAAGGAACGCACTCATTGGAAAATAACATCATCATCGTTAAAAGAAAAGGACTACGGAAAATACACGTGCCCCACGAACTACGCCCAACCATTCTGAAGAATGCACATCAACATTTTGGGCATGTCGGAGTGAAGAAGACGCTATCACTCCTGTCTCCGCATTATTATTGGCCGCATATGGTAACCGATGTTTCCACTTACATTCGGCATTGTGATACATGCCAGAGATGCAAGAAGACGAAAGCAAAAACGTTTGGGACGCTTGAATCACTGCCTCCAGCTGAAGAGCCCTTCGACCTCTTTGCAATAGACACCATAGGAGGATTTTCTGGATATGGCTCGTCAAAAAGGTTTATACACTTGGTTATTGATCATGCGACTCGCTACGTATGGGCGTTTGCTCATAAAAGTGAGAACAGCGACGCCTACATTTCTTGCTTAAAAACAATTTTCGCTTCTGGAAAACCACGGAAGCTCCTTTCAGACCATGGAACAGGATTTACCGCAGGAAAATTCAAGCAGTTTTTAAAACATAATCGTATACACCAACTATTCACCTCATCTCATCATCCACAATGCAACGGCATGAACGAGCGAACAAACCAGACTATCGTAACGAGGCTTAAATGTAAGATCAATGACGAACCACAGAAGTCTTTGACTAAGCTGTTTCCGGAGGTAATTGACGAATACAACACAACACCCCACGAAGTGACCGGCTACGCACCTTCCTTCCTGATGTATGGAATTCCATCTTATCCTACTCTACTGGAACAACGAGAAGAAACCGTCGAAGAAGCGCGAAAAACTGCAGTTACCAATTCTATCGCCTACCATAATAAGAACAAAGTCATTTATGATAGAAAATTTCTTCCGATTGAGTTCCAAGTCGGTGACTTTGTCCTTTACGAGACACCATGGCATCCCAACAGCGGCAAACTGAGTTCTGTCATGGAAGGACCATACAAGATTCTACGCAAGGTCTCAACAGTGAACTATGAGATCAACCGCTCCGTGCTACCCTTACGTAGAAACTCTGACATTGTGCATGTTAGCAAACTGCGGCGTTATTTTGAACCTTCTGAACTGAGACTTTCTCGAGGGGAGGGGGAAGTGTGACGCATTCACAAGGTGATTCTAGGAGAAGCCGACGAAGAGGAAGTGCGCGTGCATTAGAATAAACGCATGGCATCTGGACCACGACGCGTCTCCATTTTGTAGCGTCATATATATATATATATATATATATATATATATATATATATATATATATATATATATATATATTAATGAGATCTAACAGACAGTAATGCCAAGGAATGTACAGCGGAAGTTATTAGAACCAATAGAATGTAAATAAGAAGAAAGAAAAGTGGATGAAAAAAATTACCAACTGTGAGCAGGACCTGCTCACAGTTGGTAATTTTTTCATCCACTTTTCTTCTTATTTACATTCTATTGGTTCTAATAACTTCCCCTGTACATTCCTTGGCATTACTGTCTGTTATATCTCATTAATATTGTGTTAAAACACGGAAAGACGAGCCCTTAGGTATACACTTCTTTCCCTTATATATATATATATATATATATATATATATATATATATATATATATATATATTGTGGCAAACCCTTCGAACAGTGGGTCGTCCTCTCGAGTGCCTTCTAGTGGGTCGCCCTTTTCATAAGAAGAGCAGCTCGTGCAGAGAGTCGGTCCCCGCATTGACTGTCGCTGTCGTGAATCATCAACGAGTGTCCGCCAATAAACGTCTTAACAATTTGGTGGAGGTGCTGTCCCCTTCAAACATCTTTGGTTCGCATTCGATGCCCTTCGAGCTTCGATCCCGTACCGTGCCTTCCACCATGCATCAGGACGCCGCTCAGCAAACGCTCCCTCCTACACAGACGCCATGTCCCGGTGTCCCCCGCATCCGCGACCCTCCTGTCTTCACCGGCGCGGATGGCACCGACGTCGAGGACTGGCTTGCCATGTACGAACGTGTGAGCGTCCCCAATCATTGGGATGAGGCAGCTAAACTCGGTAACCTGTTCTTCTACCTTGCGGGTGTGGCTGGAATGTGGTACAATAACCACGCATCTGATTTCCCGACTTGGTCCGCTTTTAAGACCGCTGTCGTTGACGTGTTCGGCCGCCCTGCCGTTCGTAAACTGCAAGCCGAACAGCGTTTACGTGAACGAGCACAGGAGACTGGCGAGTTCTTCACAAGTTACATCGAGGACATCCTTGACTTGTGCAAGAAACACGACCTGAACATGTCAGAGGCTGACAAAATCACGAATGTTCTAAAAGGCATCGCCGACGATGCCTTCACCATGCTTCTGGCCAAGAACCCTCATACTGTGGCAGAAATCATTACATTATGCCAAAGTTACGACGAGCTGCGGCGGCAGCGCTTGATGACCCGTCGATCGCCACCACGTGATGCTGGTCTCTCGGCTTTGTCAGCGGTTCCTGACCACACAACCTTGCTCGCCGAAATCAAGTCATTCGTGCGTGAGGAAGTTGCCCGCCAGGTCTCTTTACTGGCTTTTGCTCCGCCGCAACATGCTCAGCAGCCATCAAGTACACTTGTACCTCCGCTCCGCCGAGCCATTTAGCAGGAAATCGCGCAGGTCGTTCCAGAATACCACCAGCCGCCCCCTGTATCTGCGCCACTCAGCTACGCCCAAGTTGTAGCCAGGCCGCCCCCACCGATTTCTGTGGATTGCCCTGTAACTTACACCGAAACCACCGCGAGGCCCCAGGCCTTCGGAGAAACTGTGTCGCCTACATACGCCGACGTCACCCATGTGCCCCGAGTGCCGCCCACCATGCACTCATATCAGCAGCCGGCTCGCCCAACACGTTCTGCGACATGGATGGGAACCGCGAACAGATGGCGCACTGCTGACAATCGCCCCATCTGCTTTGCTTGTGGTCGCGTCGGTCATGTAGCACGCTATTGCAATCGTGTGCAGCAACCGCAGGTCGCCTGGAACTTTCCCAGCCAATCAAGCCGCTCTTATGACCAACCGCCACCTATGTCACCGTCGTCCCGCCCCGCTCCGTCTACCCGCCCTTCACCATCTCCGCGACGTCGCTCACTGTCGCCGATGCGGCCACGTTCACTCGAGAGGACGACCCACTGTTCGAAGGCTTTGCCAGAACTTACACCGTCACCGAGAAGGAATGCTTGGCAATCGTCTGGGCCCTTACGAAGTTCCGACCTTATTTGTATGGTCGCCCATTTGATGTCGTCACCGACCATCACGCACTATGCTGGTTGTCGTCATTGAAAGATTCCTCAGGCCGTCTCGCCAGGTGGGCACTTCGCCTGCAAGACTATGATATTCGCGTGCTGTACCGCAATGGAAGGCAACATGCTGACGCCGACGCCCTGTCACTCTCTCCCTTGCCTGACGACAACGCCCACAACTCCGCGTCTCACCTTGCCATTTATTCCATTAGCATTCATACCATTGCTACTGAACAGAGCAAGGATCAATGGATCGCCTCACTGATCGACTTGCTGGCTGATCCATCCACTCCATCCACTCGCGCGTTGCGTCGTCAAGCCCACCATTTCGCCATTCGAGACGACCTCCTCTACAGGCGCAATTACAACGGTGATGGCCGCCAGTGGCTACTAGTCTTACCTCGCAGTATGCGCTCTGACATATGCGAGTTTTTTCATTCCGATCCGCAATGTGCGCACCCCGGGGTATCGAAGACTTACCACCGCATTCGCCAACGGTACTTTTGGCGCGGCATGTACCGCTACGTGCAGAAATTCGTTCGCTCCTGCATAGATTTTCAGCGCCGAAAAGCTTCAACGCACCTATCACCGGCAGGTCTGCAACCTCTACCTTGCCCTGCCAGGCCCTTTGGGCGCGTTGGCATCGATTTGTATGGGCCACTTCCACTGACGTCGGCTGGTAACCGCTGGACCATTGTCGCTGTGGACCACCTCACGCGATACGCCGAAACGGCCGCTCTCCCCGCGGCTACAGCGAGCGATGTGGCCTCCATTCTGCTCCAACGATTCATTTTGCGACACGGTCCACCCCAGAAACTGCTCAGTGACCGAGGCCGCGTCTTCCTGTCTGAAGTCGTTGAAGCCATTTTTAAAGAGTGCAACATTGTTCACCGCAAAACTACTGCTTACCACCCGCAGACGAATGGCCTCACCGAACGCTTCAACCGTACGCTCGGCGACATGCTCTCCAAGTACGTCACCGCCGATCACACAAATTGGGATTCCATTCTACCCTTCGTCACCTACGCATATAATACCGCCCCTCAGAGCACTACTGGCTTTTCACCTTTCTTTTTATTATATGGAAGGCACTCGTCGCACACCATCGACACGATACTTCCGTACAGGCCCGATCCGTCTGAGTGGGCCCCTATTTCTGCTACATCCAAGCTTGCTGAAGAGTGTCGAGAGCTTGCAAAGACCTTTACTGCGCACGATCAAGAGCGGCAAAAAAGCATTCGCGCTGACGCCAGCACTACTGCGCCCACGTTCCTCCCTGGAGCGCTCGTTTGGCTCTCGATCCCTACCACTGCAACTGGCCTATCTTCAAAACTATTGCCCAAATACGAAGGCCCCTACCGTGTCGTCAAACGCACTTCTCCTGTCAACTACTTGATTGAACCAATCGAACCATCTTCGGACATGCGCCGTCGAGGACGCTACATTGTTAACGTGGAGCGCCTCAAGGCCTACCATGACCCGCTCATTGTAACCACCTGTTAGGTCGCCAGGCGGCTCCCTTTTCGTACCCGGGGTAGTTGTGGCAAAGCCTTCGAACAGTGGGTCGTCCTCTCGAGTGCCTTCTAGTGGGTCGCCCTTATCATCAGAAGAGCAGCAGCTCGTGCAGAGAGTCGGTCCCCGCATTGACTGTCGCTGTCGGGAATCATCAACGAGTGTCCGCCAATAAACGTCTTAACAATATATATATATATATATATATATATATATATATATATATATATATATATATATATATATATATATACAAGCTTAACGGACCCGAAGCTGAAGCGCACGTTCAAAGAAGATGATGATTGTTAGCCAGAACATATGATGATGATTGACTGCTGTTCAGATGAGGATGAAGCGCATAATGGATGCCTACACTGATTCCCCCCCCCCCCCGTGGAAGCGGCCAACCTGGCCGCTGCGGGCGGGTAGTCAAGATGACGAGGAACGTCGTGTGAAAGGCTTCATGCGGGAAACGTGTACAATTTTGGTGCTGCGGTAACGGCGGTCAGTTGGCACAAGAGGCGTCACACGATAATTGACAGGTGAATTCTGCTCTAAAACAACTTATGGGCCGATGAATCGAGGCTGGAACCTGTCGCAGAGACCAGGTGTGCGAATTGGTGTCAATAGCAGCACCTCGTCACCCGGTCGGAATGATACCACACGATGAGAGGTGTCGTAGACGGCCTTCCTTGCTTGTTGCGTAGCTTCCGTGTTCATACGAGCGCGCTGGCGGAACTGGGCAAGGCGAGAAATATATTCTTCGCAAGAAGATGGTGATGGAGGGATATTGCTGGTGAATAAGGAAACATTAATAAAGAAAGTAGGTGATCGTCCGTAAACGAGATAAAACGGTGAGTAGCCGGTTGTGCGCTGAACAGCGGTGTTGTAGGCTAAAGTGAGGAACGGTAGAAGTTTATCCCAGTTTCTGTGATCCGGTTGAATGTATACGGCGATCATGACGGCAAGGGTTCGGTGAAATCTCTCGGTCAGACCGTTTGTTTGAGGATGGTGGCTAGACGCCATCTTGTAGGTAGTACCAGAAAAGCGAAGAACTTTACCTAAAAGCTGTGATAAGAACACCTTTCCACGGTCACTTAGAAGTACACGAGGAGCGCCATGACGTAATATTATGGCCTGAAGGACAAAGTCAGCAACTTCCGATGCTGAACCAGTAGCTACTGAAGCTGTCTCGGCGTAGCGTGTCATATGGTCTACGGCGGTGACTATCCATCTATTTACAGCACCAATAACAAGAAGGGGCCCATAAAGATCGACACCGACGACCTCGAAAGGTGTTGTAGGGCACGTCATTGGCTGTAACTGACCAGCCGGGGGAGATGTCGGAAGTTTGCGAAGTTGGTACGGAGAGCAGGAACCCACGTACTTTGCTACGCTGGTAGAAATCCCAGGTCAATAAAAGCGGCTTCGAATGCGGTTGTAGGTTTTGTGAAAGCCGGGGTGGCCAGTAGTCTAATCGTCATGAAAGGCGTTAAGTACATGATGTTGAAGAGCGCGTGGGAGAACAGGTACCCAGCGTTGACCGTCAGGATGATATATGTGACGATACAGCACACCGTCCTGAAACTTGAAGTGCTCGAGTTGTCTACGAAGGCGTGCATTGGGTGGACGCGTAGCTCCTGAGAGTTGGTCTATAATGCGCCGACAAAACGGGTCAGCCTGCTGGCGAGAACTGAAGGGTTGTTCATCATCGATTGGCGGTTGGTACAGCGAGGCGAGCAAGGCAACAGAAGTGGGAGTCGCGTCCGCACTGGTGTCGTTGGAGGTGGCAGCTGGAGTGTCGAACGAAGCCGTAGGTAGTGGGCAACGAGAAAGAGCGTCGGCGTCTTGATGTTACTTGCCCGATTTATAAATAATCTCAAACTGATACTCCTGTAGGCGTAAAATCCAACGACCCAAGCGTTCGGACAAGTTCTTCATTGTAGAAAGCCAGAATAAGGCGTGGTGGTCCGTTACGATGGTGAATTGACGGCAGTACAGATAAGGACGGAACTTTTGTATGGACCAAACCACAGCGAGGCACTCCTGCTCAGTGATGGTATAGTTCTTTTCGGTAGAAGTAAGCACTCGGCTAGCATATGCGATGACCCTTTCCCGTCCAGAGTTATCGCGTTGGAGGAAAACAGCCCCTATACCGCAACCGCTGGCATCGGTATGCAAGAGTGTTGGGGCGGTGTCATCAAAATGGCAGAGTACAGGCTCTGACATCAAAGCTTCCTTCAATAGGTCAAACGCCGACTGACATTCCTGGGACCACACAAAGGGTGCATTAGAAGCAAGTATTTTGTGAAGTGGCGCAGCTATTGAAGCGAAATTTCGTATGAAGCACGAAAATAGGATGCGAGGCCAAGAAAACTTCGCAAATCCTTAAATCCTTAAGTCTTGTGGGGCGTCTAAATCGAAGGACGGCAGCGATCTTGTCGGGGTCAGGGCGAATACCGTCCTTGCTGACGACATGACCGAGAACCTTGATGGATTTGGTGGCGAAACGGCATTTCTTAGTGTGGAGCTGCAGACCCGCACCGGCGAGGCATGTTAGGATGTCATCCAAGCGCCTCAGGTGCTGAGAAAACGTTGATGAAAAGATTATAATGTCATCAAGGTAGCAGAGATACGTCTTCCATTTGAGACTACGCAGGACGGTGTCGATCATGCGTTCAAACGTCGCGGGCGCATTGCAGAACCCGAAAGGCATCACGTTAAATTCGTATAGGCCATCGGGGGTTGCAAATGCCGTTTTTTCTTTGTCGTCATCGTGCATGGGAATTTGCCAATATCCCGAACGCAAATGAAGGCTTGAAAAGTATTCGGCGCCTTGCAGTGAATCAAGGGCGTCCTCGATGCGTGGCATGGGGTATACGTCCTTGCGTGTGATGTTACGTGCCCGGTAATCAACGCAAAAGCGCACGGAACTATCTTTTTTTCGTACCGAAACAACAGGGGATGACAAAGGGCTAGTTGATGGACGAATTATTTCTCGTTGGAGCATGTCAGCGACGTTTTCCTCGATGATTTTTCGCTCAGCGAGAGACACGCGGTACGGGCGGCGATGTACAATAGATATTCCCTCCGTCTGAATGCGATGCGCTGCAGTGGTAGTTCGGCCCAACGTTGAGGAGCAGATGTCGAAAGAATCGGCGTCTTTCGTTAATAACACAAGCAACTGCTGCGCCTGCATAGCTGTTAAGTCATCACTGATAAGGGCTGTGAAGGAAGAGGATGATTCAGGCTTACTCATAGAACGGTCGTCGGTAGAGGCAGGTTTAAGGGGCGTGACGCTGACAGGCTCAGCATCCACAACACAGGCTACTGCAGTGCCCTCTGGCAGGAGAACTTTCTCTGGCGTTTCATTCGTAGCAATGACGAGCGTGGAGACATGGTGAAAGCGTACGACACCTGATGCAAGGGCTACGCCTTTAGCGACGACAGTCGACGAAAGGGACACCAAGACATCACCGTGATCGATGTCCTTAGAGGTCAGGGTCACAATTCGTTCTTGATGTGGCGGTAGTTCGAGATCTTCGTGGGCGAACAGGCGTAGTGGCTTGTAGGCGCCTTCGTCGAACACGGAGTCCGTATTAGTTAGGTGCAGAATCCGTTCACCACAACATATAGCGCCTGAAGAAGAAGATAGGAAGTCCCACCCTAGAATTAGCTGGTGAGAGCACCGGGTAAGCACAGTGAACTCGATGTAATGCAAAATATCATCAATAAACACACGAGCAGTACAAAGAGCAAAAGGGCGGATAGTGTGCCCCTGGGCTTCAACTAGATTGGGTCCATTATAAGGTGTCATTACTTTTTTCAGGCGTTTGCACAAATCATACCTAATCACAGAAACTGTAGCACCGGTGTCCACCAAAGCGTCCACGAGAACTCCTTCCACCGTAACAGAAACCATGTTGAACGAGCGTGCTGGAGAAATATGAGTACTACTGTTACATGCAGTTCCGCCTCCGAAAACTGCATCATTTAGTTTTCCGACCGGTTGTCAGTCGTAAACGAGGCTGGCCGAAAAAGAGAGGAAAAGCGACGGAAGGGAGAAGGTGATCGGCGTCGGCTTGAACGGTAAGTGTTCCGCGTCTCAGTCTACGCGGGCGGAGATAGAGACCGCTGCTGTCCAGATGAATAACGCAGAGCGTAAGAATCCCCACTGGAAAAGTCCCGTTCGCGCATGTCGTACCCGCGACGCTCATCCTGCTGGCGCTTGCGGCAGTAGCGCGATATATGGCCCCGATATCCACAGTAAAAGCATGTTGGGCAAGACGGGCGCCAAGGCGGGTAGTAGAGGGCGTTCGGCGCACCGGGAGATAGTGCACTCAAGTGGACAGACGAAGGGTTGGGTGGCATTGGCCGGAAGTGGACCGGTGGTGCAGCAGCAACCGGCGTGAATGATGGCAGCGGCGAAGTAGAGTTTACGTTGCGAGGACGCGCGGCCGTAACTTGCGCGTACGTTAGAGGGCTAGACGGAGGTGGCTGTACGTAGGCTGCACCGGTGAATGATGTTAGTTCCTCCCTTACGATGTCACGCAGGGCCATGCTTGAAGGCTGTGTGACAGATGGAGAAGGTTGTGAGATGCCCATTGATTGAAGTTTTTCGCGTATGATCTCCCGTATCATGTCACGCAGGTTCCGGTATGCTGTACGGTGTACACTATTGCCCGACTGAAGGTGAACACAGTCAAGTTCGTCGAGACGCTGACACGTAGAGACGACGTCAGCGACAGTAGAAGGATTCTGCGCAACAAGGGCATTGTAGGCAATGCTTCCGATGCCCTTCAGGATGTGGCGCAGTTTGTCCGACTCGGACATCGAAGAATTGACGCGCTGGCAAAGTGCAAGGACATCCTCGATGTAAGATGTGTATGACTCACCGGGATGTTGTTGGCGCTGTTACGACCGGCCCTGGGGAGCCAAGCAGGAAGAGTTGGGGGAGAACCGGTTCTGGACCGACGGTGGCGGCCACCCCCACCTCCCCATTCGGGTTCCTCCTCGCCGGGAGAGCTCCGGGGTCTGCTGTGCGTTCGTGACCATGTTTGGTAACATTTTAGGGCGCCGAGACCATATATGGACCTCGTGTTAGGTTGGGCC
Source organism: Rhipicephalus annulatus (assembly GCA_013436015.1). Lineage (NCBI taxonomy): Eukaryota > Metazoa > Arthropoda > Arachnida > Ixodida > Ixodidae > Rhipicephalus > Rhipicephalus annulatus. The sequence continues at coordinate 85,906 of WOVY01011330.1, read as the reverse complement.
ACTCCATGTGTTGTTAGGTGTGTTTCCCCCTCTCTCGTGGCCGAGGTGCCGGAGACACCGTATTGGCTGACGATGCGGACGGGGCGCCCAGTGTCAACGGCGCGGCGCTATAAAATGCCGAAGACGTTTTGTATCACACGCACTCTTCTCTCTTTGGGTCAGTTGACCACTTCTCCACATGTAAATAAATCTCTGTTGTTCGTTCGGGCGCTTCTTTCTCGCTGAATTGTTGGACGAGGGATCCTGCGACGGGGCCAGCTACCGAAAACGAGACCGGCAGGACCCGGAGTCCCAACAGCGCGTATCTAGGGCCCTCCTCGCTAGGGCGGATAGAACGGCTGGCGTGCCGAATACTTGGCGAAGCTGCTGCTTGAAGGCAGGCCAGTCGGTGAGGTCGATCTCATGGTTCAAGAAACATCTCTTGGCAACGCCCGTGAGATAAAGCGATACTCGGCGGAGCTTGTTAGAGTCGTCCCAGTATTTAGTTGCGCTTACTCGCTCGTAATTACGAGCCAGTCCTCTACATCTTCGCCGCGGAGACCAGCGAAGATCGGAGGGTCACGCTGGTGGTTAACGATGTAAAGAGGAGGGGCTTGCGACGCAGAGACGGGAGCAGAAAGGGCATCCACCCACTCACTCTGAGACATGTCGGCGGACTGAGGGTCCAAGCGGCGGCCTGAATGGAGTAGGCGTTGTAAGGAGAGGTACTGAGATCATCAATCCACCTCCGCCACGTATGACGACTCGGTTGTTACGAGGTTTATTGGCCGTGAACTCGGGAACGAACAAGCGCAACGGACCCGAAGATGAAGCGCACGTTCAAAGAAGATGATGATTGTCAGCCAGAACGTATGATGATGATTGACTGCTGTTCAGATCAGGATGAAGCGCATAATAGATGCCTACAATATATATATACTTGCTGCCTTTGTGGAGTAGTTTTGTGAGTGGAAGAGCGATATCGCTGAAGTGGGGGATGTACTGACGGTAGGTGTTTACAGTGCCCAGAAAACGCTGGAGATCTTTTTCTCGTTTTGGTGTAGGAAATTTGAGTATGGCAGCCACATTACTTTTCTTAGGTGTCACTGTTCCTTGTGAAATTTTGTGGCCCAAGTATTCAATGCTGCAGCGTGCAAATTGGCACTTTTTTCGTTTGAGTTTTACGTTCTCGGTTTTGAGAGCTTTCAATAGCGCCTCAAGGTGTCGTATATGATCATTAAATGTCTCTGAGTATACGACCACATCGTCAAAGTAATTAATAACATTGGTGAGCTGATGTTTCGCTATTATTAATTTCATGGCTCTTTCAAATGTAGCTGGAGCGTTCTTCAACCCAAACGGCATTACCAACCACTCAAAATGACCATCAGGCGTGACAAATGCAGTTTTCTGAACATCGTCAGGATGCATTTGCACATGCCAGTATCCCGACGTTACGTCCAACGTAGTGAAAAACTCCGCCTTTCCTAAGTGGTCAAGAATATCATCTATACGTGGAATTGGTTGAACGTCGGGTACCGTTATGGCATTGAGTTTCCGGTAGTCAATACATAGACGAGTGCGTCCTTCACCTTTCTTTTCTGCTAAAACGACAGGTGCGGCGTAGGGCGATAATGAAGGCCTCACAACACCTTGCTTGAGGAGAGCGTTAACCTGTTTGTTGATCTCCACTTTGTCTGCCTGTGAACATCGGTATGGTGCTCGACGAATAGGGACAGCATTGGTAAGTGCGCTCCTATGTTTCTCAGTAGTGATGCACCCAATATCTGTCTGAGATTTCGAAAATATCTCGTCATACTTGCTTAAAAGAGAGTACAGCGCCACAGACTCATGCTCTGATAAGTTTTTTGAAGTCAGGGTTCGCATCACCGGGGCTTGAATGGTTTTCTTTTCATTGTGATGTGGAAGGTTCATATTCTCACGTGCTTGTGTCACTGACTTGCTTTCCATATTTACAGAAAGATTGAAGTATGAAGCGCTGTCTAGGCCAAGAATTAATTGCGTTCTCATGCCTCGCAGCACATGTGCATAAACTTTCTTGATGACGTTCTCAATTTGTAACTGAATGTTTACGCGACCCAAAGTTCGAATGCTTGATGCAACTTGCTGGACCATGATGCTGGAGTCTCTCATCAACTGAAGCTTTAGCTGTTTGTACACATCCTCGCTGATACAAGTAATTGTTGCTCCTGTATGGAGAATTGCATTTACTGGCTTTCCGTTGATGAGAGCACTGAAGTGTATTAATGACACTCTGGGTCGCCTTCCTCGTTTCCCTGTTCAGTATCAATAGCGGACACATTGCCGCGACGCGGACATTCGTTGTGCCAGTGAAACTGTCGTGGGAAACCAGCAGCTGAGCAGTATCTACATTCGTTTTGCGGGGCACGCGGTTGAAGAGTTATTGTCGGTTGCTGCGATCTGCGGAAGAGACGTGGAGCTCTTGATGCGATACTAGCGTTACGAGTAAAGGAAACTCCTCTCACCTGTTTTAAAGATGTCTCGACCCGTTGAGCAGCGGTGAGCCACTCTAATGACGAGTTGAAAGACAGTCCAGCGAGCGCCAGTTCCACATCAGGAGGAACACCATCAGTCAGCCCAGAAATGATGTGGCACTCTTTCAGGTCAGCCAAGGAACCCAGTCGCTTTTTCTCGTCGTAGTAGTCCTTGATGGTCTGCCCTCCTTTCAGTCGGTAGTGAATGAAGAGACGGAAGGCATCTCCGTCAGTCGAAGCAAAGCGGGCTTGCATGTCACGCTTGATATCGCCCCATGTTGTCTCGCCGTTGCCGAAAATCTCTGTCAGGTACCACTTGAACGCTTCCCCTTCAATGTATTCGTTGAAGTGAGTGACCCGATCGCGGTGAGTCTATGATGCCTCGGCTGCCTTCATGTCAAAAAGAAGAAGCCACTTGTCGATGGGGACGTCTTCTGGTGTTCCCTTGAACTTCCGTATGTTGAGCGGGGGCTTTGGCTTAGCCATGGCACGTTGATGAGGTCGATCCTGTCGGCTTGTGTGACGCTATAAAATGGAGACACGTCGTGGTCCAGATGCCATGCGTTTATTCTAATGCACGCGCACTTCCTCTTCGTTGGCTTCTCCTAGAATCACCTTGTGAATGCGTCACATATATATATATATATATATATATATATATATATATATATATATATATATATATATATATATTTATTGTGGGCATTCATTATGCGCTTCTCATATATGCATTAACATAATCGTCATCATCTATCTGGGTCCCTGTCCTCATCTTCACAATCATCATCGGGTGTGTGCTCGTTCAGTCTCAGACTGCCCGTTCGCTGCTGAGCCTTTGGCTGAATAAAAGCTGTCTCAACCCAGACGTCATACGTGGCGTAGGTGGATTTTCGGTCCTTGGTCTTTTCCCACCTCGCTCGACTCCCTGGAGCTGCGTTCAGGCCGCCGATTGCCCCCCCCCCCCTGTCTCGCAGCACGTCACAGAACGAGCCTGCCGGCGCTGTTACCATCACTGCTGCCATCTCTCCCTCACAGTCTTAAACCGCACCTCCTGTTTACGTACGCAGCCACCAGCATGATTCTCCTCTCTTCGCCGGTCGCAGCGGGGAAGACCTGGAGGACTGGCTTGAAGGGTACAGCCACGTGAGTGTAGTTAATCGCTGGGACGATAGCGCCAAGCTCCGTTACGTCTCTTTCTACTTGACCGGTGTGGCGAAAACGTGGTACTTTAACCACATCATCGACATACCCGACTGGGCGACCTTTGAGCAGCTGCTCCGTCACGTTTTCGGCACACCGGCCATTCGGTCCGCGGTCGCAAAGAGAACCCTCGACACTCGCCAATAACATTCCGGTGAGTCGTACACGTCACACATCGAAGACGTTCTTGCACTCTGCCGGCGGGCCAATTCATCTATGCCGGAATCCGACAAAGTACGCCACATTTTGAAGGGTATAGGCCCTGTTGCCTTCAATGCCCTGGTTGCTAAGAACCCGGCTACCATAGCCGACGTCGTCACGACATGTCAGCGCCTCGATACTCTGGACTCAGTTCATCTACAACCAGACATAGGCGAACAATCTAACAGACTTCTCCGTGACCTGATAAGAGACATCGACATAAATGATATTGTCGATATACCTCATTCTCCTGAACTTATAATGTACGCTGACGATACGAATGTTTTCTTTTCATCAGACAATCTAATATCACTTGAGGTCAGTGTAAATAATTATCTAAGCAATCTTTCAAATTGGTTTAAACAAAATGAACTGCGCTTGAATGCAAAAAAAACAACCTATATGATATTCCGACCTATATACAAACCTATTAGTAACATAGCTGTAAAATTCGAAGGAAATTGCATCGCACATGTTAGGGAACGAAAGTTTCTTGGTGTATGGTTTCAGGAGGAATTAAACTGGAACACACATGTAAATCATCTGATCACCGCATTAGCGTGAATAGTTGGTTGTTTTTTTAGAACAATGCACTTAATCCCATTGAGGTTAAAAATAAGTATGTACTATGCACTCTTCCATTTTAAAGTAAGTTATGGGATGTCAGTCTGGGGAACGACATCACAAGGGAATTACCATAAGTTAATAACTATACAAAAGAAAATATTGCGCTGCTTTGAAAAATACAGGTGGAAACTACAAGACTTGCGCACTGCTCCACTATTCATTTCACATTCCATACTCAGAATTGATCAATTATATCATTTTAAATTGCTTCAGCTAATACAAAAGACTAAGCTATATGAAGAAAGTTGCACCGAAAGACCACACTACAGTCTGCGAGAACAAAAGAAACGAGCTCCTAGAACAAGAACCAAGTATGGAAAACAAAGTATTGCTTACCAGGTACCTCAGGTTTTAAATACCCTTGCAGAATATTTGAACTTTAGGGCTAGTAGTGCGACTTTCAAGAAACAAATAAAAAACATTCCTAACCACCGGTCTACACTATCGAAACTACGTAATGGAGTCGCATGCCTCTGCAAATGCTTAAATTTTTCATAAACTTATATGTCAATTATACGAGTGTATACAGCGGAATTCATTGTATCCGCATGCATTTTGTGTCTGTTTTTTGAGTTGTTTCATTGATATCGTTTAGTTGTGAATTTTTACGAGAGTGACCTCTAATTCTTAAAATGTGTTATGTAAACTTCTTATGCTATTTATGTTTGAATTTTGTGTTTACAATTTCAGGTTGCTTGAAACCAATGTATTGAATATATATATTGTTTGTCAGTGCTGATTTCTAAGCTTTGCATTGTCACGGACTGCGGAGGGACAAGGGCCTTTGTCAGGCTGTTCACCTTTAGCCCTTTGCCCCTGCAGTGAGCTCTGTATCCGGCTTACTGTAAATAAAAATACTACTACTACTACATAATACGTGAAGAGTTGCAGAACATTGGTTTCACACCTTCTCCACCATGTTCTCCACAGTCTACTGGAGCGGCATTACGCGACATCATCAGGGAGGAACTGACATCTCTGAACACTCCGGCTCACGTCCAGTAACCCTCGTTTCAGCCCATACGAACCTACGCGCCGGTCGCTGCTATGCCTCCCAGCGAGGTAAACACGATGTGGCCGCTGCCATCGTACGCAACGGTCGCTGCCGCTTCTCTCAACTTTCGTTCGATCCCGCCTGACCCTTCCTCTGCGCACCTGACGGCACTCTCTTCAGGTACTCCGCATGGTTTCTACCCTTCCTCTCGGCGCTGATCTCGCCCAGTTTGCTGATACTGTGGGTATCGTGGCCACATTTCTCGTTTCTGCTGCAAGCGCCAGCAATACGAGCGCCGCGGTTACGACATGCGTAAACGAGATACCTTTTACTATCAAGGTCAACGCCATTCATCACCTACGCGCCGGTCTCCCTCTCCGCCCGTATAGAGTGCACCTCGGAACAGCCGGAACTCCAGACGCCGTTCACCATCACCCTTTCGCCGCTCCTCCTCCCCACTTCGGCCTCCCTCATTCGTCACTACCAGTAATTCGAAAAACTAAGTGATGCAGTTTCTGGGGGGAAAACTGCATTCCGAATTGGGACTGATATTCCTCCATAAGGCCCGTGCAACATGATTTCGGTGGTAGTGGAAGGTGTGTACGTGGATGCTCTGGTGGACATGGGTGCGGCATTTTGCGTTATGCGCGTCGATTTAGGCCAACGTCTGAAAAAAGTGATGACCCCCTACAATGGACCCACGTTAGTTGCTGCGCAGGAGTATATCATTCGCCCTTCCGCTTTCTGTACAGTCCGCATTTTTATTGATGGTATCCGGCACCACATCCAGTTCACCGTCCTGACTGACTGCTCTCACCAAATAATTTTAGGGTGTGATTTTCTTTCTTCTGCCTCCGCGGCTATTTGCCCTGGTCAACGCATCGTTCACCTCACCGACACGAACTGCACGCTCAACTACGACTCCCATAGGCCACCTCGTTTGACAGCTGCGGAAGATACCGAATCACCACCAGGTCAAGAGCGGATTGTAGCTATTACCTCCAAGGACATCGACCATGGGACGTCTTGGTCTCACCATCATTTAGTTGCGTCGGTAAAGGCATCATTCTCCCTTCCGGTGTAGTTAGGCTTCTTAATGGTTCCGCACTTGTCACCGGCATGAATACAACATCCGCAAAAATTCTACTTCCCCAGAACACCACGGGGGCCTGCGTGACAGATCCCGAGCCTGCGTGCGTCGTGCCACTTCAGACCGTCTCCTTCAACGACAGCCCTAGGAGTAAGCCTGCTTCTTCTTCCGCCTTTACTGCATCCATTAGAGACGACTTGACACCTTCGCAGACACAACAGCTGCTTGCTTTGTTAAAGAAGCATGCAAGTCGTTTCGATATTCACTCCTCGACATTGGGCCGCACTACTACTACACCACATCGAATCCACGCAGTCGGAACATCTGTTGTACGCCGCCGGCTCTACCACGTGTCTCCAGCTGAGAGAAAAATTGGTAAAGAAAACGTACCTAACATGCTCAAACGAGAGGTAATTCGCCCTTCATCCAGCCCTTCGTCGTCGCCTGGGGTTCTGGTTCGCAAGAAGGATGAGAAGGATGGCTCCGTGCGCTTTTGCGTCGATTACAGGGCGCTCAACAAGATCACTCGCAAGGATCTGTACCCAATGCCTTGCATTGACGACGCCCTTGATTCTCTACAAGGCGCGAAATACTTTTCCTGCCTCGACCTGCGTTCCGGATACTGGCAAATTTCTATGCAAGAAGAGAATAAAGAGAAAACGGCATTCGCAACTCCCGACGGGCTATACGAATTCAGCGTTATGCCTTTCGGGCTGTGCAACGCGCCCGATACATTGCAGCGCATAATCGATACCGTGCTGCGCGGCCTTAAACAAAAGACCTGTCTCTACTACTTGAACGACATCGTCATTTTTTCGTCAACGTATCCTCGGCGCCTGCAACGTTTGGATGACGTTCTGACGTGCTTTGCCACCGCTGGTCTCCAACTCAACACGAAAAATGCCGTTTCGCCACAAAAGCTATCAAGGTTTTGGGCCACGTCGTGAGCAAAGACGGAATTCGGCCGGATCCGGAAAAATTGCTGCGGTGCTTCGCTTTCCGCGCCCCGAAAAGCCGAAGGAGTTGCGAAGTTTTCTTGGTATCGCCTCCTATTTTTGTCGTTTTATACGAAACTTCGCATCAATAGCGGCTCCACTGCACCAGCTTCTTGCTTCTGACGTGCCCTTTCTGTGGCCGGTAGAATGTCAAGCGGCATTCGACCTTTAAAGTGTGCCCTCGCGTCTGTACCTGTACTCCGCCACCTTTATATGAGGCCGCACCGACCATCCTACATACGGACGCTAGCGGCCGCGGTATAGGTGCCATTCTGCTCCAACGCGACACCTCTTCACAAGAGAGGGTAGTTGCGTATGCCAGTAGAGTATTAACCGCGACCGAGAAGAACTATACAATAACTGAGCAGAAGTGCTTGGCTGTGGTCTGGGCAGTGCAAAAGTTCCGTCCCTACCTCTACGGCCGTCATTTCACGATCGTTACTGATCACCACGCCCTATGCTGGCTTTCCACGTTGGAGAACTTGTCTGGACGCTTGGGTTAGTGGATTCTACGTTTACAGGAGTATGACTTCGATATCATTTACAAGTCAGGTAGAAAACACCAAGACGCCGACGCCCTTTCGCGCTGCCCGCTACCAAATACCCAGATCATCATCGGTCAAAGTTCGGCCATCACATCTACTGCAGCACCTGCAATCACCTCAATAGACCAGCTATTACGAGAAGCGCACACTTCACTCCTGCCAGTTGTCTGACCCTTACTGTAGGCGTATTGTGGACCAGCTCTCAGGAACTTCCTATCCACCTATCGCAAAGTATCGTCGTCAACTCTTGCAATTTAAGCTGAAGAACGGAGTTCTGTACGGTCACGTCTACCACCCTGATGGTCAACGTGGGTTCCCGTGTTACCACACTCTCTTCGACTTGACGTGCTTAAAGCCTTCCACGATGACTTGACTGCCGGACATCTTGGTATTCCAAAAACTCACGATCGCATTCGAAGTCACTTCTACTGGCCCGGTATTTCTACTTGCATCGCGCGCTACGTTTGTTCCTGTGTCCCATGCCAGCGTCGTAATATCCAGATAACTGCACCGGCCGGGCCTCTACAGCCAATTCCGTTTCCACAACGTCATTTGAGGTTGTAGGTATTGATGTTTACGGCCCTCTTCCCGTCACATCTACTGGCAAACGATGGATAGTTACCGCCGTAGACCACTTGACACGCTACGCTGAGACAACGTCTGTATCTACTGCCCCTGCTTCAGAAGTTGCCGACTTCGTTCTACACGCCATCATTCTGTGCCACGGAGCCCCTCATGTATTGCTGAGTGACCGTGGAAGGGTGTTCCTGTCAGAAGTACGATATGAAGTATTGCGTGCTTCTGGAATAACACACAAGGCAGCTTCTAGCTACCACCCTCAGACCAAAGGTCTCACTGAGAGGTTTCACCGTACTCTTGCTGATATGATAGCCGTGTACATCAGTGCAGATCACAAAAACTGGGACACTCTCCTACCATTCCTCACCTTTGCTTACAACACGACAATTCCGCGCACCACCAGTTATTCGCCGTTCTACCTCGTTTATGGACGTTCCCCTACTTTCTTCCTCGGCGTTTTCTTTTTCAACAGTGAGGTCAACTCGTCTCTGTCTTCCAGCGAGGAATACATTTCAAGACTAGCGCGGTGTCTCGATCATGCTCGCATCAACACGGAAATGCAACCGCAAGATCGAAAAGTCATTTATGACGTATCCTATCGCCTTGTACTCTTCCGAACTGGTGACGAGGTGCTCCTGTTCACACCTATTCGTACACGTGGTCTGTGCGACAAGTTTCAGCCACACTTCATTGGGCCTTACATAGTTATCGAGCAGACTTCACCCGTTAATTATCGCGTGACCCCACTTGTCGTCCCAACAGACCGCCGTCGCCGCACCACAGAGATCGTGCACGTGTCTCGCATGAAACCCTTCAGGCGACGTTTTCTGCCACATTGACTTGCTACGGCCAGGTTGGCCGCTTCGATGTAGGGGTAATTAGTGTGGGCATTCATTGTGCGCTTCTTTTCATATATGCATTATCATAATCGTCCTCATCTATTTGGGTCCCTGTCTTCATCTTCAGAATCATAATCGGGTGTGTGCGCGCTCAGTCTCAGACTGCCCGTTCGCTGCTGAGCCCTTGGCTGAATAAAATCTGTCTCAACCCAGACGTCATAATATATATATTGCCGCGAACGAAATAACAGAGATAGCCACAAATCGACGTCTTGCTCGCACCCAGACCTGGAAGCAATGCTCTCTTATTTCTCCTCTTCCAAGCGATTTCACGCCACAGTTTACGGCTCACACCCTCTTATCTGTGACATTATTCCCTCTCCTCGAAAAGCATCGTCTCGATGCTGGTGATAGGCTTTTCAAAAATGAGAAAGAAAAAATGCTACTATGGAATCTAACAACTGTGTCGTAAGGAGAAAAGTGGGCTGGTGTCACAGAAGTACTCTACAAAGAAAGGAGTTAGGACGCAAGACGCATCAAAAAGAAACAAAAGTGACAACAATAAGGAGTCATTGCATGATAAGTCAGTCTACGTTCGATTGACGACGCGAATAATAAGGCTTGAGCCTTGACACATGCACCACATCACTTTGTGAAAACGGACCGGAACGTCTTGATGTGCCCTCAGTGAGAACTTCGTACGTAACGTCACTGAGTCGGCGTAGAACTTTGTATGGGCTGAAGTAGCGCCGCAGCAACTTTTCAGAGTGACCGCGCTGTCGAATGGGGGTCTACACCGAAACTTCATCTCCTGGTTCGAAGGTACCCTCTCAGTGTGTAAGGTTGTAGCGGCGTGCGTCGGCAGTTTGGCGAGTCTGAGTGAATACGGCGTCGAGCGAGTTGACGGGCCTCCTTGGCACGTTAAGCGAACAAGGCAGCGTACGCGTTGAACATGCCCAGGTTGTTGGGAAGGAGCATTGCGTCGAGCATTGTAGTGACCTCTAGACCATGTACTAAGTGAAATGGGGTAAAACCTGCACTCTCTTGAACTGCTGTATTGTAAGCAAAAGTTATGCAAGGGAGTATATCGTCCCAGTTCTTGTGATCAACGGCCACATACATTGACAGCATATCTGCAATGGTCTTGTTCAACTCTTCAGTGAGTCTATTTGTTTGGGGGTGATCACCCGTGGTTTTCCGATGTTCTGTACCTTTTAGTCTCAGAACTTCTTTAAGCATCTCTGCGGTGAAAGCTTTCCACGATCAGTAATTATCACAGCTGGCGCTCCGTGACGAAGGACAATGCTGGTGACAAAAAACTGGGCGATTTCAGCTGCGGTAGCTTTGGGCAGGGCCTTTGTTTTGCTGTAACGTGCTAAATATTTGGTGGCAACCACAATACATTGATTTCCAAATGAAGACGTGGGAAACGATCCGAGAAAGTCAATGCCAATTTGATGGAATGGTGTTTTCGGTATGGCGATAGGCTGTGGTAGGCCTGCTGGTCGAATAGATGGAGTCTTACGGTTTGTTTGTTTTGTTTTTGTTTTATTGATACTGTAAGCCTTAACAGGCTCATACAGGAGTTGGAAGAAATTATACAGATTGTGATCTTCACATTAGACCACAGAACAAAAAATAGTAAACAAAAAAATTGAACACGGGAAAAAAATAAGAATGAACAGTACAGACTACTCTAAACAATTACAAATTACAACTGTACATCCAGTCGAAGAACCAAGAAATAAAACAAAATAAAAACACCACAGGCTAACAGGGAAGAGTGCATATTAGACACAGTGGCTGCTGACCCGCAGGTCGCGGGTTCGATTCCCGGCTGCGGCGGCTGCATTTCCGATGGAGGCGGAAATGTTGTAGGCCCGTGTACTCAGATTTGGGTGCACGTTAAAGAACCCCAGGTGGTCAAAATTTCCGGAGCCCTCCACTACGGCGTCTCTCATAATCATATGGTGGTTTTGGGACGTTAAACCCCACAAATCAATCATATTAGACACAGATCTGAGAATTGAAACATCGAGTGGCATACAAATCAAAACGTACATTCAATGAAAAGTTGCACCATTATTCTACAACGCTGCAACTTACTGGTCCAAAAACTTTTCAAGATTGGTAGTGAATGATTCGAGAGATTCTGAGGACACTATATCACGTGGCAGGTTATTCCATATTTCTATTACTGACGGAAAGTAGGAATACTTAAATGAATTGCAACGGGAGATGAAAGGCCTGATACTCTTGTCGTGGTTTGTTCTGGCGGAGCGCTGATATGGTGGTTTCAAGTACTCGTATTTGTTGATTTTAATGTTGTCATGATAAAGCAGATAAAGAAATTTTAATGCAGCTATGCGTCGCCGGATCGCCAGTGTTTGAATGCTTGCCCTATTGCGGAGTGCGGTTATGTTGACATCTCGAGAATACTAGAAATACACAAATCGGAGCGCTTTATTTTGTATTCCCTTCAGCTGGTTAAGAAAGTAAGTTTGATGCGGATTCCAGATTACACTGCCGTATTTAAGGATTGGTCGTACAAGGCATTTATAACATGTTAGTCTAACTTTGGAAGGGGCTAGAGCGAGTTTTCTGCGAAGATATCCCAGCTGTATGTACGCTTTTGTGCACGTCTGGTTAACGTGAACATCCCATTTTAATGTGTTTGTGATGGTAACGCCCAAATATTTCACCGAAGCGGCCTCTGCTACGTGTAGTCCATTTAAATGATACGCAAATTTCAAGGGTGCTCTCGGGTTATATGCATATACGGTGTTGGTAGTCGCGGCATGTGCGGACGTACTGCTTGACTGTCTTCGCGAGGCATGGCCAGTAGTAGGAGCGGCGAATTTTTCCCAAGGTGCGCGTGTAGGCGAAACGTCCAGATGATGGTTCGTTGTGACAAGCATGTAAAATATCGTCACAAAGTGAGGTCGGCGCAATCAGTAGGTAAGTTGCCTAAGTATGGTCGAAATTCTTCTTGTAGAGGACTCCATCCCTGATGCAGAACGAGGCCAGCGAACGTGCGAAGTTTCAAAAAAGACTGCTTTTTCAGCCCTAAAGGTAGTCAATCAGCGGGCTTAGCTCCATGTCGTCGCGTTGTTGTGAGCCAAGTCGGTTGCTGATACAGAGGATAGGAATATATCTTCCTCTTCAACGTCCTAATTCGTACTTCCGATTGGCACACGTGAAAGACTGCCAGCATTGGTGTGTTTGCGTCCTGACTTGTGAATGACTGTTACGTCATATTCTTGCAGCTGAAGGCTCCACCGTGCTACACGACCAGAAGGATCTTTAAGGTTGGTGAGCTAACATAAAGAATGGTGGCCGCTAACTACCCTGAATGGGCGACCGTACAAATAAGGCCGAAACTTTGTTATAGCCCAAACAATAGCTAAGCATTCTTTTTCTGTTGCAGAGTAGTTTTTTTTCTGCGGATAATAGCGTTCGACTTGCGTAGGCAATCACGTGCTCTTCGACATTTCGCCATTGAACCAATACAGCTCCAAATCCGACGTTGCTGGCAATCCGTTTGTAGCTAGCTCTGTGGCAGCGTTGTAGTTAAAGTGACCGAGTACAGGTGGGGCTTGGAGATGGCTTCGTAGCGTGTCAAAGGCGTGATGCTGATCCTGACCCTGAACAATTGGTACGCCATCTTTTGTAAGTTCATTCACAGGTTCAGGGATTTTAAAATGCCTTTGACGAAGCGTCTGTAAAATGCGCACAGTCCTAGAAATCGGCGTAGATCGCGCTTGTTCGTTGGGACAGTAAATGTGGCATCAGCTTCGTTTTCTCAGGTTCTGGGTGTATACCGGCGTGGCTGACAACGTGACCAAGAAACTTCAGTTCCTCGAAAGCAAAGTGGCATTTCTCAGGTTTGATAGAAAGTCCAGCTGTTGGAATCACCTGGAGAACTGTCTGTGAGCGCTGGACGTGCGGCTCAAACATGTCCGAGAAGACTACCACATCGTCAAGATAGACGAGACACGATTTCCATTTTAGCTCATAAAGAGCCATGTCCATCATTCTTTGAAAAGTAGCTGATGCCGAGCATAAGCCGAAGGGAAGGACCTTGAACTCGTAGAGTCATTCAGGAGTAATGAAGGCGGTCTTTTCGCTGTGGCGCTCATCGACAGAAATTTGCCAATAGCCGCTGCGTAAATCCATGGAAGAAAAGTAACGAGCGTTGCGAATGCGGTCCAGCGAGTCATCTATTCGTGGTAAAGGACACACGTCTTTCTTCGTGATCTTATTCAACTTTCGGCAGTCGACGCAAAATCGCAGGGTACTACCTTTTTTTACTAACACAACAGGGGACGGGGACGCCCAGGGACTGGTCGACGGCTGGATGACGTTGTCCTTAAACACCTGCTGGACTTGTTGATGTATAGCGTCTTGTTCTTTTTGCGAAACTCTCTAGAAGTGTTGTTAAATGGTCTCTCGGTAGGCTCAGTGATACGATGCTCGGCAAGCCGTATTTGGTTCACTTTTGAAGTCGCAGCGAAGCAGTGCGGAAATGAGTCGAGTAGCTTCAAACCACGTTCCCGTTGTGTGGACGGTAGACCCTGGTTTACGTCGAGAGTGTTTGCGAATGTCATAGCGGAATTGTCGCACGACGAAAGGGCAGATAATGTCCAGGGACCAAGGACGTCGGCAATATCCTCAAGGTAGACGATCGCAGTGTTTTTGGTAAGATGGCGATTCTCCTCGCTGATATTCGTGACTAATAGGCAAGCGTGCTTCCTGCTGGGCTGAACAATACCTCTGGCAATGCAGATTTGTTGCGAAAAAAGTAGGGACAAATTTCCTTCGGCAATTACAGCATCGGGAACGTCTTGGTGACATTCAACGCGAATAAAAAGGCTGCTGTGGGGAGACAGAGTAACAGAGTCGGAGGATACACGTAGGGCAGCCTTCGATAAGTGGGTATTCTCAGGTTCTGGTTGAAACGGGTCTTCGAACGACACCTGCAAGTCTCGTAGGTCTAACATTACGCTGTGTTCGCGAAGAAAGTCCAGTCTCAGAATGAGTGGATGTGAGCACACGGGTAACACGGGTAACGTCTAAGCACGGACTTGAACACGGGCTGTGCACATTCAAGTCGGCGTGACGAGGTGGCCCCCTGCCATTAGCAATGGGGTCCCTTGTCAAGGATAGTTAGTTTTCTCAGTTTGGTTGTCAGGGCGCTGCTCACAACCGAATAATCGGCACTGGTGTCGACGAGAGCAATGACGACGCTATTATCGACGCGTATGGTGATGTAGGCGGAAACAGTCTTAGGACATTCAGAAACGACTGAAAAATCAGACGGTCTTCGTCGGGTCTTTGCGTCGAGAAAGGCTTTTTGACAGTTCGTTGGGACGTGACTTCAGCCCCAGGAGCCGCGGTTTCTAGTTTCCCCTGTGAGGACTTGGTGACCAGCCTCTGAAAGGATCATAAGATATCGAGGGAAAGCTAGGTGACGTGGGGTGGCGGGGTGATGGTGATCGTGATTGGCGGCGTTGACCAAAGCGAGGAGCTTGCTGGCTCGTAAGGTACTTAGAAGTGTGGCAGCTTGGGCTAGTTGGTATGGCATGAAGATAGTTATAGCACGAGAACAGAATGACGACACAGAGACCAGAAGGACACGAAGGACACGAGCACTCGTGTCCTTCGTGTCTTTCTTGTCTCTGCGTCATTGTTCTGTTCTCGCGCTATAACAAACTTAAGGTACGCTTCGATGTCGCGGGAACGCTCACCGTAACGCGGGCACCGAGCATCAGGGTGGAAGCCACGGAGACCAAGTTGGCGGTACTGGCGATTGCGGTAGACGTGACCCGCTTCGCCACAGTGGTAGTAGAAATGGACGGTTATGCGACGTACTTCACACACTGGCATTTGTGGCGTTCTGTCGCCATCCAGACGGATGATAAACGGGTGCACTCGGAAACTTTGAGGCGGGTGGCGGAGTTGAAGAGGTGCCCTGGAATTGATGGCTAGCCTGATCCAGTGTCCGCATAGTGGGATCAGGAGCATGTGGTTCAGAAGATCGCAGGGCCGCAGCATAAGTCAGCACAGGGGCCTTAGGCCTTCTTGGTGCGAGTGGGGTGACCACCTGTCTGACCTCATTTCGGATTAAGTCTGCGAGAACATTCACAGGTGATTGCGGTCCCGTTTCTTGGAGTTTGCGCAGCTCGTCCCGCATGACAATTCTTATGAATTCTGTGAGGACATGCTTGTCGCTGTCAGCCCCGATAGAGCATGCAGCAGTGGTGGCGTCGTGGCGTTTATACTGTGACGACCGATGCTCAAGAGTACGCGTCGTTGTTGTTGCCTCAATCCTGAACTGAGTCACAGTTGTGGGCTGATTACGCACGAGTCCGGCGAAAAGCTGCTCGTTTACCACACGCATTAAATGCCGCACCTTCTTTTCCTCGGACATTTCAGGGCTGCCACGCTTGAAGAGTCGAAGCATGTCCTCTACAAACATCGAAACTGTCTCGTTAGGTAGTTGGTTCCCAGACGAGATGGCCTGCTCCGCTCTCTCCTTCCTTGCTACGTTGCGGTACGAATCGAGAAACTGTCGGCTGAACTCTTGCAACGTCGCAGAGGAACCCTCGTTGTCTCATACGACGTTTTCACAGTCTTCCAACGCAAAGTTCACTCGCCGCAGCTTGTCAGCTTCATTCCATTCGTTGATGCTGGCAACTCGATCGAAGTAATCAAGCCAGTCATCAGCACCATCATAAATGTCTCCATGAAATGAGCGTTGTGTTTTCAGCGCATGAAAAACGCGTGGTAGAAAAGAATAGGCGTCGTTGCTTCAAGTCGCCTGGTTGATAGTCAAGGTTGCCATCTCGTCTTGAGAAAGGGGACCGTATTCGGGAGATATTTCTCGAAGGCGGCGACTGCTTCGTGCCGTGGGAGTTGTTGCTTGCTCCAAGTAGCTCGGCGTGTCGGCTGAAAATTTCGAGCCTAGGCGCATTTACCCAGCTCCTGCACCAGTGCCACAAACGAAAAAAAAACGCTGAGGTGTCCACATGTCTGCTCATCATGACAGGCCCGCAGAATTTCCGACCGCAAGGAGAACGGGACAATGAGAAGGTACGCTCCACTAGTAGATTCGAAGTTCTGCCTCACCAAAACACCATTGTGTACACAGAACGTTGAAGCATTGCACCTAAAAAGTCATGGAACATCTCCTCTGCTTCCTTCAAGATACTCGATGATGCCCCGTAGTTCCGGGTCATTATGTTTTTCTGTGGCGAGGCTTGACCTTGTTACTACACCGAGAAAATTCTAGTCGTTGTCGTTGGGCGAAGGGTGTTCTGTGGGTGCACGGGACAAACTGCTGCGTCAAAATGTTTTTTACCATTCTTGTGCACAACGGTCATTTCAAACTCCTGTAAGCGTAAGCTCCATCTAGCGAGACGCCCTGCCGGGTTTTTGATGTTTGTTAATCAGCAGAGTGAGTGGTGATCTGCAATTACGCTTAGTGGACTGCCCTAGATATATGGTCGAAATTTGGATGTGGCTCACACTATAGCCAGACATTCCTTCTCGGTTGTAGAATAACTTACTTCTGCTTTTGGCAAGGGGCTGCCGGCGTAAGTGACCCCTCCTTCTTGATCATTCTATTTTTGCACAAAGACAACGCCCAGCCCAATACTGCTGGCATCAGTGTGAATCTCGGTTTCAGCATTATGATCGAAGTGCGCAAGAATAGGTGGTTCTTGTAGGCGACGTTGCAGCTCGTGAAAAGCTTGTTGCTTTGATTCTTGCCACACAAACGGGACGTCATTTTTGTGAGGCGTGTGAGCGGCTCGGCAAATTGGGAGAAACCTTTAGCGAAATTCGTATAGTATGCGCACAGTCCCAAGAAACTTCTAACGCTTTTTTTGTCATGGGGCTGCGGGAATTTGCGAATAGCGACAGCCTTGTATGGGTCTGGCAGAACTCCTGCGTTACTGATAAAACGGCTGAGGAATGGAAGCTCTCGGTAGGCGAATCGGCACTTTTCTCTTTTTAGCCTCAGTCCAGAAGCCCTCATAGCGCTAAATTCTGGATCCAGTCACTGAAGATGTTCCTCAAATTTGGGCTCAAAAACTACAACGTTGTCAAGGCATACCAAACAAGCTTGACACTTTAGCCCAGCTAGCACTGTATCCATGACACGCTAAAAAAAGGTGGGTGTGGAGCGAAATATCAGAGGCATAACCTTGAATTGGTACAGGCCGTCAGGCATAACGAAATCAGTCTTCTCTCGGTCTTTTTGATCCACCTCAATCTGCAAGTAGCCAGTTTTTAGAGCCATACATGGAAAGTACTTTGCATGGTACAGCCGATTCATTGCATCGTCTATTCGCGGATGCCGCTCTTTGTTATTTTGTTCAGCTGGTGATAGCCCACGCAGAAACGTAAGCTACCATTTTTTCTGCTCCAGCACGACAGAGGAAGACCACGAAGTTTTAGACGGCTTGATGAAGCCATCCGTGAGCATTTCTTTTACCTGTCTGCTGATAGCGCCACGTTCTTTCATGAACACACAATATGGGGACTCCCTAATGGGTCGTACTGTTTCGTCGGTGATAATGCGATGTTTGACGGACCTTTGGCGACAAGAAAAACAATCATGGTAGGTGATGAGCAGAGATCGAAGACGTTCTTGTTTATCTTGGTGTAGCGAAGGATTTACATCGAACCACATATTTACTGTTCGAGCGTGATGACATCAGCGATGTCTGAAACGGTCTGAAATGTTACTACGATGGTGCCTTGATTGAGATGCCAGTATTCGGGCCCGATGTTTGGGATTAAGCGCTGCATTTCCCGCCGGATATGTGAGTGACGCCTCTTACCACAGAAATGTCCTGATTCAGGAGTAGACCATGGTGAGCCTAGACAATGCTATCAATTTGTAGAATCGGCGTTGCCCACAAGAGCTAGAACACATGAAAACGGTGGTAGTGTAACCTGGTCGTCGAAGATTGCTAGTGAGATGCACATGGGATCATTAGTATCTTCGTTAAAGGCGTTGTCGGCTGCGAGGCTAACTGTTCCTTCGTCTAGGTCAATGACGGCTTTGTTTGCTTGAAGGAAGTCGAGCCCGAGAATAAATTCGCGAGAGTACTGATCTAATGTGACAAATGCAATCGTGATCTTGAACAGTCACTCTGGCAGTCACTCTGGCACTTTCCTTTTGGTACCACTAGATAGCCACCAGAAGTGCCGATTTGCGGACCATCCCACGTTGTTAAGACCTTTTTTAGTCTATCTGCAAATTCAGCGCTCAGGACTGAATGAGTGGCGCTAGTGTTAACGAGTGCAAATACGTTCTGGTTATCTAAGAGCACTTGCAGATCTGAAAAAAAATGTGGCATAACGTTCCAGGTGTGGCGTTGTCTGGAGCCACACGGCCTCGTCGTGAATCAACATTTACTTTCCTCGTCGATGCATTGCCGTCCAAACCAGCGGATACATCTTGTGTGGCTGTTGCACGTGCTCTTAGTAGATTTTCCTGTAGTAGGGGACTCTCTACAGCTGTCCGATGAGCATCAAATGAATCTCCATTAGTTGTTGAGTTTCCCGTACGTGGACTCGGAGATCTGCCCCGTGCCACTCCTGCATAGCCATGTTGAGATTGGCGCCGAAATGAAGGTGAAGATGACTTGTAGTGGTAATGGGACCTCTAGAAAGATATTCTCCAACCTCGCGTGGCCTCTCAACTTTCCGAAGCCGAGGGGCGTTGACAGGAAAACTGCGAAGGCCTAGGTCACGGTAGTAGCAGTGGCGGTACACGTGGCCAGCTTTCACCACAGTGAAAACAAAGAGGGCAGTTGTCAGATGTTCTCCACACTTTGTGCTTTACAGGGAAGGCCATTGGTAATTGGCAGAATGGGTAGGCGGCGTTAGAAGTAGTAGCGATGAAGACTGCGACTGATGTGTTTGCGCCGGACTACGCAGTACATTGGCGTAAGATAGCTGTGGCGCCATCAAGTTGCAAGGAAGCTTTTGTGTTAGACAGCGCCACAGGAGCTTCACGAATGATTGTCTGGACTTGTTGCTGCTATGACTTGCACAGCGATGAGATGCCTTCCAAGGGATGCTCATTGGCTTCACGGTCAAACGCTGTCCGTGTCTAGCAGGAATGCAAGAGGTGTGTGTGTGCACTGCAGAAAACGCGCATCAGAGTCGCTGGGACCACAGCCCGCGTTTGAGGAGATGCGCGTGCATGGACGAGGGGTATAAAAACGCGTCGCGTGTGTGGTCGGTGCTCTCTCTCTCTGGCCTTCGCTTGGACCTGTCATGCCATGGAAAGGCGCGTCTGCTCGCCTAGTTTGTCAAACTCTGTAAATATTTAAATACATCGTCTCTCCTTTGTGTGAGCAAGAAGCCTCGCAAGAGTTCCTCCTTTCCCGGCGCCTGGGTGACAGCATCTAGCCCACTCTTCAGTCACATCAACTGGTTGGCAGCGGTGGGATCAGGTTGTGCTCTTTCTTGGTGCCGATGCTGGTAAGTGCTCACTTTTCGTAGAGGTTCTGCCACGTGTTTTGGTTAGATGGTGATGTCTTTCCAAAAGGGTAGATTGGTTGCCGCTTTGTGAAGGCAGTGTTTATTGAGGTACCTTCGCAGCAGCTTGAGCAACGGAAGTCTACACTGGGTGACCATGAATTTGAACAAATTGAAAAAAGGTGGAGTTAGTCTTGCTAGATGACGAGCTGGTATTGAGGTGGTGACATTACATAGGAAGCCTCTTTTGATTCAGGCAATTAAAGATTCCGGAGCCGATGAGGAGGAACTTTGCGAGTGTTGGGAGGTCGTTAAGGAACGAGGGAGAGTAGCGTTTAAAAGAGGACTGGAACGCTTACGGCTTCAACTTCAGAGTGTAGAGGCAAGAGGCGCTCGTGGTCCGGCAATAGATAATGCAGAGAATCAGGCAGGTGTATGATTGAGCATGAGAGAACTCTTGTAGCCTTGCCAAATTGATGAGGACATTCCCTTGTTGCTTGTAAGTTTTGAAAGAACCTGTGGGACAATGGGGTTTGATCCCATCACGAGGCCTCAATAACTGGTAATGGTATTGCCCTGTGAGGCAGCAGACACGCCTGCACGTTTACCTGCAAAAGATGCAGATGATTATGAGAAGGTGAAGGCAGTGCTTCTAAAATATTTCGACTTTCGCCAGAAGCGTTTCACCCACGGTGTAGGGATGCTCAAAAAAAACAAGTGAAACATTTCAGGAGTTTGCCTTCAGCATCAAGGCCGATTCGGTGAAGCGGTTAAAAGGAGAAGGCGCCTTCGAGGAAAAAGACACGCTACTGGACTTGATATGCCCTGAGGAATTCTATGGGTGTTTAGACGAGAAAAGGCGTCTATGGATCCAGATAAACTGGGCGAGAGCAGCATTGAATGCGCAGCTGAATTGGCTGATGAGTACAACACCCGTCGCCAGACTGAGAGAGGGCGTGTTCATTCCTTAGCAAACAGCCGCTCAAAGATTCTACAGTACGTAAGGGTGGTAGTGCTGTAAAGGATGCCCCTGCGAGTAAAGCAAACGCAGTATTGGGCAAAGAAAGGTGCTTTCAGTCGAAGAAGCCACTGCTGAACACAGCAGAGGTGCCAAGAGCCGGACACATTGTGGTCCGCGGCCGGAAGCCGCATCTAGTATTTTGATTTAGTGGTGGTTGCGACAAAAATATGCAGCTCTTGCTACCTTATATATGAGACTTAGTCGTAAACGAAAAGGAATGTAAAGTCCTTCGTGACTCCGCAGCAGCAATGGACATTGTCCAGCCGGATTTCGTGCAAGCTAAACACTTCACGGGTGAGTGCGCATCGATAAAGCATGTAGTAAAAAAGAATAGTGTTTGCCTACCCATCCCAAGAGTAACGATTGGTGGTGCGTTTGGGTTACTGGAGACTGAAGCGGCAGTCTCTGCTAATCTATCAAAACAGTACCCGTACCTCTTCTCTAACAGGTCTGAAATACTTTTGAAAGAGAGAGGTCTATGCTTCAGGGAAGTTCAAGCTCAGGTCATTACACGTTCTCAGGTACGTGAGCTCGCGGCTATGTAGACTAACGACATCGGGCAAGCTGTAGCAGCTGATCACTGTGAGCAAGAATCATCTAGCGTGCGTGAGAAAGAAAGCAGGGTCGATGCACCTGTCAATGTGGGCGACAGTAATGCTACAGACGATCCTATTCCTTCATCAATGGAAGTTGCCACGTGCTGCACGATGAAACAGGCCTTCTCTCATACGGTGCTACCGAATTCGGAAAGTTTACGTATTAAATGCCGACAAGAAAACTCTGATACAGGAACAAGAAGTTGACGTATCGGGACAAAAGTGTAAATATACTTGTTCAGGAAGGAGTATCTCACCGAAATGTAAGTTTTCAGCGTCCTTTGGGTTTTTTCTACCACCAATACAAAGACACAAAAGGGGTTCATTACGACCAGTTGGTTGTCTCTGCGAAGTATAGAGAACAGATTATTCGACTGTCCTATGGCGAGGGATGGGCTTGTCACACGGGAGTGAAGAAAGCGAAGGCAAGATTGTTGAGAGAGTTCTATTGCCCTCGTTGCTTTAAAGATGTGGAGACGTATGTAAGACTATGCGATGCATGTCAAAGAGTAGGAAAGCCTCATGAAACCGGTAAGCACCCTTGAAATTGGTGCCGCTAATCACAGAGCCTTTCAGACGTCTTGTTGTAGATGTAGTAGGGCCACTCCCTGTGATGAAATCAGGCTATAAGTACCTTTTGACGATGCTTTGTCCAGCCACAAAGTTTCCCGAAGCTATATTACTGAAGGAAGTCAATTCAGTGAAAGTGGTGGATGCACTACTATCTGTTTTCTCAAGAATAGTCTTCCCGGCCAAACTCCAAAGTGATTAGGGTAGTGTGTTTACCAGCGCTTTGACGACGACGTTTCTGGAGGGGAGCGGAGTTTGTATAGTTCAAAGTTGAGTGCAGCATTCGCAAAGTAATAGCGTGGAGGCGTAGCACGCTGTACTAAAAATAGCACTGCCAGTACTTTGTTACGAACAAAAGTAAGACTGGGAGGCTTGTTTGCCATCCACTTTGTTCTCCTTGAGTTCTGTGCCCCATGAGTCTACTGGGTTCAGTCGTGTAGAACTAGTTTACAGCAGTTCTCTAAGGTCACCGCTCTGCATGCTGCGTGAAGCATGTGAAGGCATTGGAGATGATAAGACCGTAGTGGACTACGTACTCAAGCTTCTGAACCATCTGCAGTCATGTAGGGAGTTGGTGGAAGCCAACATGGAAAGTGCACAAGCTAGGGCCAAACTGTACTACGACGAAAATTCCCGAAGGAGAATTGCAAATGCAATTGGAAGGTCCCGCAGAGGTGATTAAAAAGTTACCAGACACGAACTATGTTGTTAAAATGACAGGGCACCGCAAAGAGGCCAACATCGACCACTCCAACCTAATTAAGCCATATAGAGAACGCGAAGTCGTCGTTCAAATGGCTGCGTAGTATGTAATCCAAAATGGGAGGCTCCTGCGTTGGCATTTAGCGTTGCAGGAGCATTTCTTTGAGCTGAAATACCGCAAAGGCAAGAAAATGAAATGGCGATGGCCTGAGTCGAGGTATTCTTTCGCCAAATAGCTTGATGAAAAGCGGGACTGCAGAATTATTTTCATATTTTATATCAGACTAAGGTGCTGCAATTTAGTTTGTGTGCTTATGCACGTTTTTTGTTGTGTTCGAATTACCATCGTTACCACCTGAGTGTAGTCTTCTGTTCGGCAAAAAAAAAACGGAAAACGAGCTATGCTATAGCTTGCACTAGGTGGTTCTAGGGGGAGCCTAGTGTTCCTAGCGTAGATGTGCTGTTAGAGGGTCCTCCTCCATAAAAGTCAGGAAGAGCAGAAGTCCAGATATGGCTAATGACCTAGGAAGAACCAACGTCAAACCATGTAACTGCGCCCGGAACTCTGCGGCTGTGGACGGTCCCATGCTGTGACCAAAAGTGTGTTGTGCGCGGAATGTGGTTGCCGTTCGAAGCTGTTTGGGTGTGCGGTCGATTGTGGCGATGCCGAAATGCGCTTGATGGGGGGCGTGATTTGTTCTGCGCTACGCGAAGGTGTGCTATGGGGTGCGCGTCTTTGGGTTGTGATTGACGATCAGTGAAACGCCTCAGAAGACGCACAACGGCCACTGTAGGAAGCAGCACCACTGCAACCCTTACGTGACCTCTTCGGGCAGCAGACGGGCTGTTATGACCGGCACAACGAGGAGGTGGCTTCCAAGGGACGCTCATCAGCGTCACGGTCAAATGCTGTCCGCGTGTTGCAGGAACGCAAGAGGTGTCTGTGTGTGCTGCAGGAAGGAGGAGGAAAAAAACTTTATTTATGGCGAGAGGGAAAGGTGCGGTGGTGGAGTGTCAGAGGAGCCTACCCAGCGTAGGTCTCCACTACCCTCTTGGCCCAATCTAAGATCTGGTCCTGGACCTCGGGCGCCGATTTGAATATAGCAGCCTCCCACTGCTCCTTACTATTAATGTGTAGATAATTAGGTGGTGGGTTTTGAGTACACCCCCACATGCTATGGTCTAGGTTAGCTCTTTGTTGACAGAAAATGCGCAAAGGGGAGGGGTATATTGCAGGGTGTATAAGATGGCGAAAAGATGGGGTAGGAAACGTACGGGTCTGTAACTGCCGCAATAGTATTTTATGGTAGCGCGAAGCTGCATGATGTAAGGGGGGGGGGGTATATAGTGCGCTGTACGCGGTATTGATTTTTGATATCGTGGAAGGTCAAAAGACGATCTCTCGCACTGAAAAAAGTCCGCGTGGTCTAAGGCGCCATCAGAGGCCTGCGCTCGGTTGGTCGTTCCGCGAGCACAGGTATGAGCCGCCTCATTGCCACTCAACCCCACATGCGCGGGCGTCCATATGAGAGCAACGTCTTGCGTGGGAGGATGTTTCTTAAGAATTGAAAGGGCAGTTGATGAGATGCCACATGTGCTGAAGTTGCGTATGACAGTTTTGGAGTCACTTACAATCATGGTGATATTGGGGATGGACAGACCTAAAGCGATGGCAGCCTCCTCAGCCTCCTCCGAAGAGTTGACAGTGATGGATGCCGTTGTGAGCGCCTTGCCGTTCAAGTCCACAGCAGAGAGGGCATAGAATAAGGAGGATGGGTATTCTGCCGCATCGACATGGAGCACGTCATTGGCTCCATGCAATTTTTTCTTAAGATTTTTTGCTCTTTGGATTCTACGCTTAGTGTGATATGTTGGATGCAAGTTTTTAGGAAGGGGCGGTATGAGTAATTGTATGTGTATGTTTTGGGGAATGTTGTATTTAGCATTGGTGAGTGAGGAGAAGTTAATTCGGGTACACGATAAAATGTGGCGACCTGCGCAAGTGGTCGCGAGCCTTGCGTATTGAGCTGTTAAATGGGCTTCACGGATTTCACATAGGGCATTTATGACTACTGTCTGGTGGAGTAGTGCGTTAGAGGTATTCATTGCAATGCCTAGCGCGTATTTGAAAACTCTGCGAAGGAGGGTATTGACGGATTCCTCCTCTGCTAATTTAAGGTGAAGGTAAGGGAGGGTATATGTAATTTTACTAATCACAAAAGCCTGTATTACACGAAGTAGCTCTTACTCTCGGACCCCTCCATTTTTCCCTGAGATTCTTTCTATCATTCTTAGGGTGTTTTCTACGGTATTGCGTAAAACTTCAAGTGTGTGCGTATTAAGTCGGTTGTTTTGGATAAATAAGCGTACCACAAGAATGCGTGATACGCTAGGAATGAGGCACCCATTTATGTGAACTTCGATCATTGGAACGTGTTTGTTCCGACGATGAGTTGGTAGAAGGGGTAACTCTGATTTACTTGGGGTACAATTGAGATTCATCTGGCATGTTAGTGCTGTTATTATATCTACAGCTGTTTGTAGGGTGTCTTGAATGTGTCCATCTGAGCCTACTTTCACCCATAAGGTGATATCATCGGCATAGATGGAGAAGTTCAAGTCAGGAATACGTTGAAGAGCGTTGGGTATAGGTAGCATAGCCAGGTTAAAAAGAATTGGAGAGAGCACTCACCGTTTGGGTGTTCCGAAGCTGCCTAGTGTATAGGGTGAGGAGTGTTCTGGTCCTCATGTTAATGTAGCTGTGCGGTCTGTGAGGAAGCTTTTGATGTAAGAGTACATTTTAGCGCCACAAGAAATGCAATTGAGGCCAGCATATATAGCTGAATGGGCTAGGTTATTGAATGCTCCATGTATGTCCAGACCAAGGATTGCCTGAGTATCCTCGCCCTGTTTAGGAGTTATGATGCCGTGTTGAAGGCGAAGCATCGCATCTTGCCCTAAAGGTGAGGCCCTAAAACCAATCATTTCTGGAGGCAGTAGTCCATTATCCTCCACGTGTCTCTGGAGGCGTGCAATCACAACATGCTCTATAGTCTTCCCGAGACACGATGCTAAGGAAATGGGCCCAAGATTTTCTACCAAGGGAGCTTTGTTCGGTTTAGGTATAAATATGACTCTGGTATCCTTCCACGAAGGTGGAAAGGTGCCCGTGTCAAAACAGTCGTTAAAGTACTCAGTCAAAGCTTTAATAGAAATAGGGTCAAGATTTCCAAGTAATTTGTTGTTAACGCGGTCGGGGCCTGAAGCCGACGTGGTACGGAGTGTTGCGAGGGCGTGCCTAACTTCCGCTTCCGTTATCGGCGCATCTAATAACTTATTAGGTTTCCCTGTGTAAGATGGTGTAAATCCTTAAGTGATTGAGGTAAATGCAACGTGCGGAGGTTATCGAAGAGATGTCCTAAATGGTCACTGTGCTCGTGTAACAGTTTAGTGACAACGAGAGAGTGTCGTGCGCGAGAAGTGCTGGGGTCTAGCAGATGTGTAAGAAGTTGCCCCATTCGTTTATTATTGAGGCGGTCATGCATTCCTTCACAAAGTTGACCCCATTGTTGTTGTGCCGCTAATTGAGTCGTGTATCACTTGATTTGTTGTTCCAGCTTCGCTATCTTAATGCGGAGTTTCCTGTTGTGGCGCTGGTGTTTCCACCGTCGCAGAAGTGACTGTTTTGCTTCCCACGAATGGAGAAGCTTGGAGTCGAGAGTAGTTATCGGGGTGTCGAGGGGTATAGTTCTCGTGTGAATTTCAACATCTTTTTGAAGCTCTTGAGTCCACTCGGTAAGGTCTGCAATACGTGAGGGAGCGGTGCTATTGCCAGTCTCTCTAAATTTATCCCATTCTGTGAGCATCAGTGGTTTAGGTGCAATGGGTCTGTGTTTTAGTTGTAAAGTAATGCTAATATTGTCATGATCACTGCCAAGATTAGTTTGGGTGTTAGTACAAACCATCGTGGGGCATTGTGAGTGAGGGTAAGATCGGGGGATGTATCTTTGTTCACACTGTTCCCCAAACGAGTAGGCTTCTCTGGGTCATTGTGCAGCGTAAAACGATGTGTCTGAATATGGGACCAGAGGGCTCTACCTTTCAGTGTAGGTGCGTTGTAACCCCACGCTGGGTGAGAGGCGTTTAAATCCCCCACTATGAGGAGGGTGTGTTTGCCTGCCGAGGATGTAGCTCGGGCAAATAGGGAATCGAAGCGGTGCCTCTCTCTTGTGGTCTACTATACACGTTAAGAGTGTATAAGAATGGCGAGTTAAGTTTATCAGGTAGTATTTGGAGAAAGTGGTGCTCAGTGTCGATGTCAGCAAATTTTGAATAGGTAACCATAAGACGACAGTTATAGCGCGAGAACAAAACGACGACACAGAGACAAGAAGGACACGAAAGTTCTTGTCTCTGTGTCATCGTTTTGTTCTCGCGCTATAACTATCGTCATGCCATACTAACTAGCGCAAGCTGCCACACTTTTAAGGTAACTTAGAAGGTGCTTCTGAGTTAAGACAGCAGTGTTTCATTTGGTATCAGCCAGGTTTTAATGCGTTCTATAGCCTGGCAGCTGCACCACATTATTTGTTTTTTGTAACGCAATGATTGGAGGAGGGGTAGTTTGTGATTTGATGTACTACAGGACGTTCGCCTTTTTTCGGCAAAACCCCCTGCAGTTCTATTGCCATACGCAAAGTTCAGTGCGGTTACGAGGAGCCATTTTCGCTAGGTTGATTTGGCTTAGGTTGGGCAAGCTCTGGATGGTTAGCGTGGACCGTGTCGATCCACTGCGTGACTATCTAGGGTTTGTTGCATCGGTAACACGGCTTGTTGTATCGAGGCCATGCATTCATGTAGCTTCTGCAAGGAAGCTGTGGAGAAGGTAATAAAATTGTCTGGTTTTTCCTCAAGCTTGGCTACTTTTTCTTTCTCTTTGTCAACCTTCTCTAGTTTCGCTTTGACTTGGTCTACTCGCTCATCGAATGACAATGTGGGAGTCGAGACTTTCGTTTTTGCGCAGGTGGTTGAGCGGGTAGCCTAGCTGTAGGGGTGGTTGAGAGAGAAGCTGGTGCTGGTGAGATAGGTGTAGGGGTGAAAGATGAGGCGGGGAGGTGTGGGGAGGTAAATGGTTGTTTAAAAGACTGAAGCTCTAGGCGAAGTTTTGCATTTTCTGCCCTTAATTTAGCCGTCCCACCCTGCAATAATTTGAGCTGCTTTTGAATGGAGCTTTCAGGGGAGGCTACATTAGCCAAGCTCACCTCGTCTCCAGGGCCAGTCCGAGGGCTGGGGTCTTGATGAATGCTTTTGTTGCGGCTACGGCTACGGCTGCGGCTTTTTCGGCTTTGCTGTCTTGTGATACTGGATGAGCGTCCTCTAGGAGCGTTCTTGAAAGATGGGCTTTGGTCGAGGAATGGAGCTGCATCTTGCTGGAAAGTTGAGGGTGCGTGCTTTGGTTTGGGCTTGTAGAGTTGTGGGCACTGGGGCGAGCCGGTGGGGTGGTCACTGTTGCACACCACACACTTAGGTTCACATTGGTGATCAAGGAGTGGGTTCGGAATGCCGCACATAGGACATAAAGGCTGAGGGGTGCCTGGGCATACGTCTGGTCTGTGGCCAAGTTTGCGGCAGAGATTACAGGCTTCCGTCTTATGACGCTAGGGTACGCATCTGATGACGCCACCCTGATAACGTATGTAGAAAGACACGCGCGTACCTCTGAAGGTGACCAAGATGGACGTTGTGGAACCCATACGACGTCCTGTCAGGATGAGGCTTAGTCTGTGATAGTTCAATAGACTTCACAAGATGGTTTCAGATGTGTGTTCCATAGGAATATTACGGATGACCCCTCGGCAGGTATTCGATGGATCGGTAATGTGGGGGTCCACTTCAAAGCTGCGCTCGTCCATCTTGATGGATTTGATACGGTGGTATGCTTCGGTGCGTGTCGAGTCCGGTGTGCTTATGAGCAGAATGTTGCTTACAAAGTTGATGCGGTATTGGTCATGTAGAGAGCTTGGGAGTGCTGCCGCTTTTAGGACGAAATGTATGAGCTTCAGAAGTGGAGTGGCAGTACAGCTGAGGCCTCCACGTATTCACAGAACTATTTTGTAGTCGTCCGCTGGAAGTGAAGGGAGTCTGGGAGCACTGCGACGAGTCGATGGGAGAGCTTTCTGTGACCCTTCCTGCGAAGTGTTGATGTCACGCGTCGATTTCTTCGGGGATGAAGCGGGCTTTCTGGCACTGGCATACACTTGATGCCAGCTGCCTTTATCATCGTCGAGAGCTTCGGCGGTGGAAAGCTCCTCTCTTTCTGTTTTGTGAATGACCATGTTGGTAGGCCTAGCCGGTAGGCCTAGCCGGTAGGCCCATTGAGGTAGTCAAACGCTGCCAAAAAAAAAATTGCCCGCAGCTTCCCTCGGGGGAACACTGAGGAGGATGCGGAGCATATAATTGGTTAACGGGGTGTTAAAGTGCGACTTACTGGGGTCGATGGCTAAATTGGTTAACGTGGTTGTGAAATGGGGTGTTAAATTGCGACTTACTTGAGTCGATGGCTAAATTGGTTAACGTGGTTGTAGGAGGGGGTGTTAAATGAGTGAACACGTACACACGTATGCGAAAGGACGGCGCTGGTCGAAGGGACGTTGATCATTGTGTTTGTGGATTCGTTGGAATTCATTTCACCGCGACCTTGGACGTCGACGCGCCGTACAAACCAACCGACGAGCGGCAACTGAGCGAGCGAGCGCCGACCTTGAGTATATATACAGCGCGACGGCGCATGCACTGTCAGCTGTTGAATGTTCTCGAAGGAGAAGCGCGCGCGCGGCACAGACGGCGACGGCGCGACGGCGCATGCGCTGTCAGCTGTCGAATGTTCTCGAAGGAGAAGCGCGCGCGCGGCACAGATGGCGACGGCGCATGCGCTGTCAGCTGTCGAATGTTCTCGAAGGAGAAGCGCGCGCGGCACAGATGGTGGGCGACGGCGCATGCGCGCGCGTCAGCTGTCGAATGTTCGAGAAGCGGTGCGGACGGCGCGGACGGCGCACTACAAGGCGCGAGTATAAGATGCTTCCGCATCTAAAAGTCGATCTTCGTGGATGCGAACTGCTAAGCTTTCACTTGAAATCACTTCAGATGATGCGGTCAATTCCGTAGAAAGCTTCACATTTGTTCAAGTTGCCATTGAATGACTTAAACAGTTAGAAACAGGAGTTTTGATGGAGCGCTTGCGAAACGCGGCCGCTTCCGATGGCGTCAATGGCGCGTCTCCCGCTGCGGGAAATGCACATCAGCGTTGCTGGGACACACAGCCCGCGTTTGAGGAAATGCGCGTGCAAGGACGAAGGGTATAAAAAAAAAACTCCCAAGCGTTTCCCCGAGGGTGAACGTGGTTAAGTGCGAATGCACGAGGTGATGCGGTGAGGGGGAGTGAAGTTAAAATCCGTCGGCATTCGCCAGTGAGTTAACGCAAACTACCCCGTGCGATCACATTGCGATTCTCAGGAACAATTAAACTCTCTCGGGAAATATTGTTGCGTTTACACGTGTATGTGGGAGTACATTTTTACTATAATGATGTTCATGTCCGTGATCCACTTCTCCCGCTTGCGCTTGGCATCACGGGCCCTTCGCCGCGCTGCCTTGTCTTCAACCGGCACGACATCTTCAACGACTCGTGCAATGCTCGCATTCGATTGCGTTGTACTCGTTATTGGAGGTATCGCACTCGAGGTTGATGCCTGCGATTGATCCGTGCCTATGACGACTTGCCGATCTCGAGCAAGTCGTGGCGCACGCAGCCACGGAGCGGAGGGCGGAGCACGCGCAATCACGTGGTGTGTGACGTCACTGCGCCGCTGCTACAGACGCTCCTCTCCGCTCCTCGCGCTGTTGCTAGGGGAGAGGAGGAGGCGCCCCGCGGACGGCGGATTCAGCGTCGCTTATAAAGTGCAGAAAAATGGTAGGTGTAACCTTAAGAGACAAGAAGAGAGCAGAGTGGATTAAGGAACAAACGGAGGTTAAGGATATCATAGCTGAAATCAAGAAGAAGAAATGGACATGGGCAGGGCATGTGGCGCGTAGACAAGATAACCGCTGGTCATTAAGGGTAACTGACTGGATTCCCAGAGAATGCAAGCGGGTTAGGGGGAGACAGAAGGTTAGGTGGGCAGATGAGATTAAGAAGTTTGCGGGTATGAATTGGCAGCAGCAAGCACAGGACCGAGTTAACTGGCGGAACATGGGAAAGGCCTTTGTCCTGCAGTGGACGTAGTCAGGCTGATGATGATGATGATGATGATGATGATGATGATGATGATGATGATGATGATGATGATGATAAAGTGCATTCGCACTTAAAAGCGAGTCACATGAGCGGTCAGCGCTCTTTCTTTCTCTCTCTCTCTGGCCTTCACGTGGGCCTGTCATGCGATGTAAAGGCGCATCTGCTCGCCTAGTTTGTCAAGCTCTGTAAATATGTAAATAAACCGTCTGTCCATTGTGTGAGCAAGAAGCCTCGCAAGAGTTGCTCCTTGCCCGCCGCCTGGGTGACTAGCCCGCTCCTCGGCCACATCACTGCCTAATCACATAGCCTAACACTGCGACCTGGGGCTGCGATGCCGAGAATAACTTTCTGAGCTTCTCTTGTATGACCGTACAGATGGTGTCGCGACGACTATCCACATCTAATGCACAGAGTTCAGCGGCGGAAATCGAAGACACATGTGCAGGACGTCCATGCTGCTTCCTTCGCACATCGAGCGTTTTTTCCGTTGTTGTGGCCTCTGTAATGAAGTCTTCAACGCTGTTCGGTGGGTTTCGCATGAGCCCATAAAACATTTATTCCTTCACCCCTCAGATCAGGTATCGAAGTTTCTTCTCCTCTGGCATCGCGGGATCCGCCTTGTTAAAGAGGCACTTTATCTCTTCAATAAATATTGCCACACTTTCGTTTGGGTGCTGGAGCCTCGACTGGAGTAGCATTTACATTCTCTCCTTCCGTACTACACTAGCGAACGTGCGCTGGAGGCTGCTCTTGAATACGTCCCACGACGTGATTGAGGACTCTTGGTTTACAAATCTAGTACGCGCAGACCCGTTGACAGCAATATATACATGATACAACTTGTCACCTTCATTCCCCAGGTTATGTGTTACCACACGCTCGAACTTCTCAAGCCGGTTCTCCGGGTCGTCACACGGCGCGCCATGAAAAGTCGGAGGTTCTCGTGGCTGCCTCAGTAGAAAGGCAGTTGGTGTTGAAGGCTCACTCATTTCAGCTGTGGCGGTGGTCGCCTTCGCTTGGGTTTTCTCCGGCAATAGTCCGTACTCAGATGGCAGACCCTAGTTTCGGCAACTTCTCCCCAGCTCTTCTTCGCCACGGTTTGAATTTAGCTTATTGCTTGAAGAACCAGGCTCCAACATACCCAGCTCCTCTACCAGATATATCATGCACGGCACGCATGTGATGTAAACGGAGAATGCAAGTACAAGAAAAAAATTGGCAGATAACACGCACAGTGGTAATCGATTTTATGCGAAGCACGAATGAAGGAGGTTTATATGTCTGTTTAAAATCAGAACAACGTTACGAGGCGGAGGTAAATCATGCTGGATTTAACTTCCATGTCATATTTATCATGTTTGGACGTGTCATTTACATACATTATCTATTCACACCACTTAATACCAAATTTCGTAAATGTGGAGCCAGCGAAACAGCTGCGAGTGTGCTATGAGCGTAGCATGTAGTCATGTTTTACATGACACGCATATTGTGATTATCATGTTCGGAAGTGTCATTTAACTTCGCCATCTATTGACGTCATGCAATACTAATTTAGTATATGTGAAGCGAGAGAAACGACCATGAGCGCATCATGAGCGTGGCATGTTGTCTTGCTGTTACATGACACGCATCTCATGATTATCATGTTTGCAACAGTCGCATACCTTCATGGTTCATTCGCGTCCCGCAATACCAAACTTTCATACTGTGGAGCTAGCGAAACTGCGGGCACAGCATCACGAAGGGCCCAATATACTTCGACGTAACGTTGACGAGCGCACGCTGGGTGCAGCGACGCTCCGCTAGTAAAACGCGAACACTATATATAGTCTGACGCCAGACGCGACCAGCGTCTGTCGGCGCAGGCCGGCGGCAACTGGTGCGAAATGTGACATGCTGCATTTCGAACCAACGACGTTACTCAGAATGCAGCGCGTCTGCCAAGCTTTGCGACGAAGGGACGCCGGGCGTGCTCAAACGCGCATGCGTCAAAGCAACGGGGTGCGGCGTGTTCCTGCGAGTATATACCAGGCAGATCGGCGGCTGGCGTGGTATCGCCGGCATGACGCGACGAAACGAACGCTGGATAACACGCACACCGGGTCACGTCTAAGTGTATTTGCGCTTGAGTGTGGCATGTAGTCATGCTCTTACATGACATGCATCTGTTTGCACCAGTCACATACCTTCGTCATCCATTCACGTGACGTCATACCAAATGTGGCATATGTGAATCTAGCGAAACGGCCCCGTGTGCATTATGATTGCGGCATGTAGTCATGTTGTTAAATGACACGCATGTCCTTATTATCATGTTTGAACATGTCATTCACAGATGTCGTCTGTTCGCGTCATGAAATACTGAATTTGGTACATGTGAAGCTAGCGAGACAGCTGCGAGTGCATCATGAGCGTAGCATGTAGTGATGCAGCTACATGACACGCATCACACGATTATCATGCTTGCACCAATCACATCCATTTGTCGTCCATTCACGTTCCTTAACATCAAATTTGGTGTATGTGAAGCTAGCGAAACGCCTGCGAGGGCATCATGACTCATGAGTGTGGCTTGTAGTCATAAAGTTACATGACATGTATCTCATGATTATCAAGTTTGGACTAGTCACATACCTTCGTCATTCATTCACATCACGTAACGCCGAATTTGGTATATGTGAAGCTAGCGAGACGGCTGCGAGTGCATCATGAGTGTGGCGTGTAGTCATGACTCATGACTTATATGACGTGCATGTCATGATTTCCACGTTAGAGTCTATGGCTAGTGTTCGCCATGCAATCATGTCATACCATACCAGTTTTGCAACATGTCATGTGAACGAGACCACCGCAAGAGCAGCAAGACCATAAAATGTAAATCATGACATTCATGACATACATGTTACGATTTTCATGTTATGACTATTCAAGTATGCTCGTCATTCAGTCATGTTATGCCATACCAAGTTTGGTATCGATGCCATTATCCAAACGGCCAGGAGAGCTAAATGTCGTAAGCGGCTAGATAGATAGATAGATAGATAGATAGATAGATAGATAGATAGATAGATAGATAGATAGATAGATAGATAGATAGATAGATAGATAGATAGATAGATAGATAGATAGATAGATAGATAGATAGATAGATAGATAGATACGCTCAAAGTCGCCGAAGTTTGCTAAGAAATGCTTCCCATTTATGTCACAAGCCAATGTGTCCAGCAGAAATGTCGTCGTGATATGTCTTCAGGACTTGAGCCCGAAGAGATCGAGGTAGAACGGGAACCCAGCATTGACCATCAGGGTGGTAGATATGATGGTACAGGACGTGGTTGTTGAGCTTGAATTGCGTCAGCTGTCGGCGAAGACAGGCGTTAGGGGGTCGGCAAGTGCCGTCAAGACGGTCCATGATGCGGCGACAGTAAGGGTCAGCACGTTGGTGAGATAAGAACAAACCACACTCGCTTGGAGAAGTTCAGTCCACAGTAGCTAATCACGAAACATATAGGGAAGAGACGGCCGAAAGCTTCTCGAGTGCGGCAGTGGCGGGTGTGTTAAGTGGCTCCGAAGAAAGCGGGCAACGCGAAAGTGCGTCGGCGTCTTGATGCTTGTTTCCCGACTTGTATGTGATCGTGAAGTCGTATTCTTGTAAGCGAAGAATCCAGCGACCAAGGCGGCCGGACAAGTTCTTGATTGTCGAGAACCAGCACAAGGCGTGGTGGTCCGTAACCACAGAAAAGTGGCGGCCGTGGAGATAAGGTCGAAACTTTTGTATCGAGCATACGACCGCTAGGCACTCCTATTAGGTGATGGTATAATTCTTTTCGGCAGGGGTCAGTGCACGGCTCGCGTATCCGATAACTTTCTCACGTGAAGATTTGTCTTGCTGTAGGAGAATTCCACCAGTTCCTCGACCACTAGCGTCTGTATGCAGGAGCGTAGGCACGGTTTCGTCGAAATGGCAGAGGACTGGTTCGGATTTGAGTGCACACTTCAGTTGGGCAAACGCCGCTTCACGTTCAGGAGACCACACAAAGGCGACGCCTGATCCGAGCAACTTGTGCAATGGTGAAGCTATTGAGGCGAAGTCTCGAATGAATCGGCGAAAATAAGAAGCGAGGCCGAGAAAACTGCGCAAATCTTTGGCTTTTTCAGGACGCGGGAAGTGTTGGACAGCGGAAATCTTGTCAGGATCGGGACGAATACCGTCCTCGCTTACGATGTAGCCTAGCACTTTAATCGTCTTGCTCGCAAAACGGCACTTCTTGGTGTTCAGCTGAAGGCCTGCGTTTGCAAGGTACGTAAGAACTTCGTCCAGTCGTTGCAAGTGCTGAGGGAAGGCTGACGAGAAAATAACAATATCGCCTAAACAGCACAAGCAAGTCTTCCACTTCAAGCCTCGTAAAACTGTGTCGATCATCCGCTTGAATGTTGCTGGAGCATTGCAAAGGCCGAATGGCATGACGTTGAATTCGTACAGCCCATCTGGTGCTGAAAACGTTGTCTTTTCTTTGTCATCCTCGTGCATGGATATTTGAAACTAACCTGAACGCAGGTCTAGGCTTGAGAAGTACTCAGCACCTTGCAGTGAATCCAAAGACTCGTCTATGCGCGGCATGGGGTAAAGATCCTTGTGGGTAATCTTATTAAGGGCTCTGCAGTTCACGCAAAACTGCACGGAGCCATCTTTTTTCCTTGCTAAAACAACAGGGGATGACCAAGGACAGCGGAGGGACGTACAATGTTCCATTGCAGCATATCGGCTACAATTTCTTCAATGATCTCACGCTCGGATGAAGAGACCCGATATGGTCGACGGCGTATGATGGAAGTGCCATCGGTCTGGATACGATGCCTAATAATGGACGTCTGTCCCAGAGATGAGGAATGGGCATCAAACAATCTATTGTAATCGGCTTGCTATGTTATCTACCACCGCCTGAGCCAGGCGCGTGACGTGCCAACAACTGAGCGTCATGACTTTCCCCGCTCTTTCTTCCTTCCCAACTCCCTCTCCCTTCCTATGCTTTAAATACTGTGCTCACGACGGAATAAACGTTTTTCAGCCCCCAGCGCTGGTCTCGCCTGATTGATTGATTGATTGATATGTGGGGTTTAACGTCCCAAAACCACCATATGATTATGAGAGACGCCGTAGTGGAGGGCTCCGGAAATTTAGACCACCTAGGGTTCTTCATCATCATTATCATCATCATCATCATCAGCCTGTCTACGTCCACTGCAGGAAAAAGGCCTCTCCCGTGTTCCGCCAGTTAACCCGGTCCTGTGCTTGCTGTTGCCAACTTATACCCGCAATCTTCTTAATCTCATCTGCCCACCTAACCTTCTGTCTCCCCATACCCCGCTTCCCTTCTCTGGGAATCCAGTTAGTGACCCTTAATGACCAGCGGTTATCCTGTCTACGTGCTACATGCCCGGCCCATGTCCATTTCCTCTTCTTTATTGCAGCTATGATATCCTTAACTCCCGTTTGTCCCCTAATCTACACTGCTCTCTTCTTGTCTCTTAAGGTTACACCTACCATTTTTCTTTCAATTGCTCGCTACGTCGTCCTCAATTTAAGTTGAGCCCTCTTTGTGAGTCTCCAGGTTTCTGCTCCGTAGCTAAGTACCGGCAAGATACAGCTGTTATATACCCTCCTCTTGAGGGACAGTGGCAATCTACTTGTCATAATTTGAGAGTGCCTGCCGAATGTGCTCCACTTCATTCTTATTCTTCTAGTTACTTCAATCTCGTGGTTAGGCTCTGCGGTTATTACCTGCCCTAAGTAGACATAATCTTTTACAACTTCAAGTGCACTATTACCTATCGCAATGCGCTGCTCCTTTCCGAGGTTGTTGTACATTACTTTCGTTTTCTGCAGATTAAATTCAAGACCCACCTTTCTGCTCCCCTTGTCTAACTCCGTAATCATGAGCTTGCAATTCGTCCCCTGAGTTACTCAGCAATGCAATGTCATCGGCGAAGCGCAGGTTACTGAGGTACTCTCCATTAACTCTTATCCCTAACTGTTCCCATTCTAGGCTTCTGAAAACGTCCTGTAAGCACGCAGTGAATAGCATTGGGGAGATTGTGTCCCCCTGCCTTACACCTTTCTTTATTGGTATTCTGTTGCTTTCTTTATGAAGCACTATGGTAGCAGTTGATCCCCTGTAGATTTCTTCCAGAATGTTTTAATATATTTCATCTACGCCCTGATTCCGCAGTGTCTGCATGACGGCTGATATTTCTACTGAATCAAACGCCTTCTCGTAATCTATGAAGGCTATGTATAGTGGTTGGTTATACTCTGAGCATTTCTCTATTACCTGATTGATAGTATGAATGTGGTCAATTGTTGAGTAGCCTGTTCTAAATCCTGCTTGTTTCTTTGGTTGATTGCATTCTAATGTTTTCTTTACTCTGCTAGCAATTACCTTTGTAAATAGCTTGTATACTACAGAGAGCAAGCTGATCGGCCTGTATTTCTTCAAGTCCTTGTCAACTCCTTTCTTATGTATTAAGATGATGTTAGCGTTCTTCCAAGACTCTGGTGCTTTTCCCGTCAGGAGACACCTCGTAAATAGAGTGGCTAGTTTTTCTAACACAATCTGTCCTCCATCTTTCAGCAGATCTGATGTTACCCGATCCTCACCAGCAGCTTTGCCTCTGTGCATGCTCTCCAAAGCTTTTCTTACTTCTTCTATTATTACCGGTGGGGTGCCGTCTGGGTTACTGCTAGTTCTTATAGTATTAAGGTCGTGGTTGTCTCGGCTACTGTACAGATCTCTGTAAAACTCCTCCGCTATTTTAACTATCCTATCCATATTGGTAGTTATTTTGCCTTCTTTGTCCCTTAGTGCATATATCCGCCTTTTGCCTATCCCAAGTTTCCTCTTCACTGCTTTGACGCTTCCTCCGTTTTTCAAAGCGTGCTCAATTCTCTCCATGTTATACCTTCTTACATCGCATACTTTACGTCTATTATTCAACTTCGAAAGCTCTGCCAGTTCTATTTTGTCTGTTGTACTTGACACTTTCATGATTTGACGCTTCTTAATTAGGTTCTTCGTTTCCTGGGAAAGCTTGCCGGTGTCCTGTCTAGCTACCCTGCCTCCAACTTCCACTGCACACTCCATCATGATACTCGTCAGATTATCATTCATTGTATCTACGCTAAGGCTGGTTTCCTCGTTAAGAGCAGAGTACCTGTTCTGCAGTGACACTCAAAATTCCTGTACTTTCCCTCTCAGTGCTAGCTCATTGATTGGCTCCTTGCGTATCAGTTTCTGTCGTTCCTTCTTCAAGTCTAGGCGGATTCGAGCCCGTACCATTCTATGGTCACTGTATCTTACCTTGCCAACCACTTCCACATCCTGCACGACTCCTGGGTGTGCAGTCATTATAACGTCTGTTTCTTTCTTATTTACGCCATTAGGGCTCCTCCATGTCCACTTGCGGTTTTCTCGTTTTTGGTAGAAGGTATTCAAAATACGCAGATTATTGCATTCTGCGAGTTCTACTAGTAGCTCTCCTCTGGCGTTTCTAGTGCCGATGCCATAATCTCCTACTGCCTGGTCTCCAGCCTGCTTCTTCCCTACCTTTGCATTAAAGTCGCCCATTACTATAGTATACTGTGTTTTCACCTTACTCATTGCCGATTCCACGTCTTCATAGAAGCTTTCAACTGAAGCGTCATCATGGCTGGATGTAGGCGCGTAAGCCTGTACTACCTCCATTTCGTATCTTTTATTCAGTTTAATTACAATGCCTACCACCCTTTCATTAATGCTATAGTAATCCTCTATGTTGCCAGCTATGTTTCTGTGAATTAGGAACCCTACTCCCAGTTCTCTTCTGTCTGCCAAGCCCCGATAGCAAATGACGTGCCCATTCTGTAGCACAGTATGGGCCTCATCTGTCCTCCTAACCTCACTCAGCCCTATTATATCCCATTTAATGCCTTCTAGTTCCTCGAATAATACAGCTAGACTTCCCTCACTAGATAACGTTCTAACGTTAAACGTTGCTAAGTTCAAGTTCCAATGGTGGCCTGTCCGTATCCAGAGATTCCTAGCACCCTCTGCTGCTTTGCAGATCTGACCGCCGCCGTGGTCAGTTGCTCCGCAGCTGGTGGGGACTGAGGGCCGTGAGTTAATTGACGAATGCCTACGGGAGGGGGTGGCCAGATACTGCACCAGGGTGGCCAATCCTTCTCTGGTGAGATCATCGGTGCGTACCGGCTTTAAGCCGGTACGATCAGACAGTAGTGGGAATGCTCCATGCATGTCTTCCTTATTGTTGTTCAGCAGCGTTGGCGGCCACCCACCACGGAGCCCAACGAGGGGACGCTACAAGTTTACAAATGCTGAAACCTGCAGACGCCAGCTGTACAACGCCACTATAACCCAATGCGCCTAGACCAAAGTAGGCTATTTACACAGGGTTAACCCTAGCCGCCAGGAAGTTTGGAAGTAAACGGAAGAGAGTAAAAGACAGGACAGATAAATAGTAAGAAATAAAGACGAAGATGTAGGGAGAGAGAGATAGGAAAAGGCGACTGCCGATTCCCCTGGGTGGGTCAGCTCAGGGGTGCCGTCTACGTGAAGCCAGGGCCAAAGGGGTGTGTTGCCTCTGCCGGGGGGCCTTAACGGTCCAATCACGCAGCGTCGGCTCAACCCCCAGGATCCTCTTTTCCTCGGACACGGCAAAGCCACGCACGGCTAGGCGTGGGAGGGAGTCGAACTTCCCCCGTT
Source organism: Rhipicephalus annulatus (assembly GCA_013436015.1). Classification (NCBI taxonomy): domain Eukaryota; kingdom Metazoa; phylum Arthropoda; class Arachnida; order Ixodida; family Ixodidae; genus Rhipicephalus; species Rhipicephalus annulatus. The sequence continues at coordinate 45,900 of WOVY01011330.1, read as the reverse complement.
AGCTCGGGTTCGTGGTGTCGCTACACACCAAACGCCTACTTGCGCAGGCACCCCTGCGGAACCATGCGGGTTCTTTAACGTGCACCCAAATCTGAACACACGGGCCTCCTTCATTTCCGCCTCCATTGGAAATGCAGCCGCCGCAGCCGGGATTTGAACCCGCGACCTGCGGGTCAGCAGCCGAGTACTTTAGCCACTAGACCACCGCGGCGGGGCCTGGTCTCGCCTGTCGTTCACGCTTTGCTTGCATCTTTGCTTGCACCTTTGTACCAGTTGCTTGGCAAAAATGCGCGTTGGGTCTGGGGAGAAGCTCAACAAACAGCCTTTTCAAATGCAAAGCAGTGCCTACTTGCGGCAGGGGTGCTCGTTCACTACGACCCCGAAAAGCCATTAAAGCTGGAGCGCGGCGCTTTGCCGCATGGCATTGGTGCCGTGTTCTTTCATACGGATGGAAAAGAGAACCAGCCCATAGGTTTCCGTTCGCGAACGCTGACCACTGCTTAGCGGAATTACTCCCAGCTAGAACGTGAGGCCTTGGCCCTTGTTTTTGGGGTGTCGAAATTTCGCGAATATCTCCTCAACGGAGATTTTACCTTGGTCACAGATCACCAGCCGCTGCTGGGCCTGCTGAAAGCGGAGAAGCCGACGCCTGCGTTGGCCTCAGCACGAATACAGCGCTGGGCTCTCTACCTTGGTAGATTTCGCTACAAGCTTCAGTATTCGCCCGATAAGCTGCTACTAAACGCCGACAACCTCAATCGGCTACCGCTGCAGACTCCAGTTCCACCGTCAAGAAGCGAACCCTCAGAGTACGTTTCCGCTCTAGCAAGTTTCGATGATGGTACTGTGTCTGTCGAAGAACTCCAAGCTCTAACTGCGCGGGACCTCTTACTAGCGAGGGTCGTGGAGTACACCGTAAACAAGGCTGGCCGAAACATGTAAAGGACAGAGAGTTGGTGCTATTCTCCGACCACCGGTTAGAGCTATTTGTAGCTCATGGGTTGTTATACTGGGGTCATCGAATTGTTGTTCCCACAAAAGCACGAGAACGGGTGCTATATATGCTGCATGAGACGCATCAAGGGTCATCGGCAATGAAGGCTGTCGCCAGATCGGCATTCTGGTGGCCGGGACTAGACCGAGAGATAGAACACCTCTCATCGTCGTGGCACAACTGCGTGCAAAACCTTCGTATGCCAGCCTCTGCTCAACCAGTGAGTTGGCCAGCAGTTAAGGAAAAATGGTCCAGGCTGCACGCCGATTTCGCCGGGCCGATCGCAGGCTGCATGATACTGGTAGTCGTGGATGCTGCAACTAAGTGGATTGAAGCCATGCTCATGAGGCAGGCAAGCACGTCGTCTACTATTGCCAGCTTTCGCAGCATTTTTGCCAGATTTGGTGTTCCACGCACAATAGTTACGGACAATGGCACGCAGTTCACTGGTGAAGAATTCGCCACTTTTGTGAAGAACAATAACATCACACACCTCCGTACGGCTGCGTATCACCCCAGTCTAACGGGCTCGCTGAACGAGCTGTTCGGACGATCAAGGAAGCTTTATAGAAGATAAGCGAAGGCACATTAGACGAGAAATTGGTGACAACTTCTTTTCAACTACAGGAGAACGCCGTGCCACGAGGGAAAATCCCCTTCCGAACTTCTATTCGGCTACTTGATCCGCTCTCGTTTGGACTCATGTTTCCCACCTTTCCCAGGGTCAACCCAGGAGACGGAAGAGTGGACACTGCCGCCCGACACAGCCGTGTACGCCCGTAACTACGGCCAGGGGGAGAAATGGACACCAGGGAAAGTTCAGTCCACTACAGGGTCACGCATGGTCACCATACAAACGCCCGCTGGGGTGGTTCGAAGTCACATAGACCAAGTGCGTTCCAGGCCAAGCCCGGCATCTGCCCGGAGCGGCGCTCAGCGAGACCAAGACGAGGGGAGCCCTCCGGCTGCAGCGGCGCCCACACCAACCGGCGACGAAGGCAAGTTGAACGAGCAGCCTGCAGACCAGGTGGCACCTGCGCAACCGCCGCCGCCTATCCAGAATGCGCAGAAATCCCCACAAGTTTTGTGACGTTCTACCCGGGAAAGAAAACCTGTCGAGCGTTTTCAATTCTAAGGGAGGATAAATGTTGTAATCGGCTTGCTATGTTATCTACCACCGCCTTAGCCAGGCGCGTGACGTGCCAACAACTGAGCGTCATGCCTTTCCCCGCTCTTTCTTCCTTCCCAGCTCCCTCTCCCTTCCTATGCTTTAAATACTGTGTTCACGACGGAATAAACGTTTTTCAGCCCCCAGCGCTGGTCTCGCATGTCGTTCACGCACTGTGTGTGCGCTGGCTATGCAACAGCCATAGGCAAGCCGGCTATGCGCCGGCTTGCCTATAGTTTTGTAGCAAGGCAAGCAAGTTATCTGCCTGTGAAGACGTCCGTTCTGGACGAATAGTCGCAGCAAGAACAGAAACGCTTGATGAACGTCCAATAGAAGGAAGGTCAGAACACGCTGGCATAAGCGAGACAACAGAGACAGGTTGAGATTCAGAAACGCAAGCCATTGTGGTGCCTTTAGGAATGAGAATTTTCTCAGAAGTCTGGTTTGCAGCGTAGAGAAGTCCGGAGCCATTGTGAAACCGCGCTATACCTGAAGCAAGGGCTATACCTTTTGCGAGACAGCGTGCTGCTGGTTGGACAAACACGTCACCAGAGTCGATCACATTAGAAGTGATGGCAACTATCCGCTGATGACCAGGTGGTAGCTCGGTATCTTCAGCAGTGAGCAAGCGATTGTTCTTGTCATCCACAAACAGGGCATAGTCAGTTTACATCATATGAACCATATTTTCTCGACAGCAGATAGAAGCGTTCGCCGTAGACAGAAAATCGCAGCCTAATATAAGCTGGTGGGCACACGAACTCAGCGCAGCAAATTGCACAAAATGAAGAATACCAGCTATGAAAACACGAGCGGTGCACATAGTGGCCGGTCTAATGGCGTCCTCTTGAGCAGCGTGGTCCATCATAAGGGGTGGTGACTTTTCGCAGACGTGAGCACAAAGAACCATCAATCACAGACAAACAAGCACCAGTGTCTAATAAAGCATCCACGTACACACCTTCTATTAAAACAGATATCGTATTATATGGACGCACTGGAGGAATCTCTGTCTATTCGTTCGATGCAGCTTTTCCTCCAAAAGCTGCAGAGGTTAGTTTTCTGGGCGTTGGTTGGTGAATTGCGGGACAGGTCGCAATGGAGACGTGGAGCGGCGGAGGTGTGAGGGTGAGCGGCGTCTAGTAGAGCGGTAAGAAGTGGTTGCCTCAGATGTCACAGTTGGAGACGGTGAGCGACGTAGCGGCGGATCAAGGACGACGTTGGAAAGCGTACCAGCTTGTCCCATCATCCCATCCGTAGGTGTAGAATCCACGACGCTCGTCCTGCTGACGTTTCCGACAGACGTGTGCAATGTGGCCCCGATAGCCGCAGTAATAACAGATCGGACGAGGTGGCCGGCGCGGTGGGTTAAAGGGCTGGCTAGGCGCACTCGGAGTCATTGAAGCCAGTGGGATAGGCGTCGAGTGTGCGGGCATCGGTTGAACAACGGGTGGTCAGCCAGCGAGGACTTGTGCGTACGTCGGCGGGAGTCGAGGTACTGGAGAGTCTACATACGCTGGCCTGGTCATGGACGCCAACTCCTCTCTTATAACGTCGCGCAAAATAGTGTTGGAGGTGGGAGGTGGACTCGGTGTCATTGAGAGGCCGAAAGATTGCAGCTCTTTCCGTATAATCGCCCGGATCATGGCACGCAATGAGGTATCAGTCGTGGTGGTGTTTTCAGCGCTGTCCTGCGGTAACCGTTGGGATTCAAGTTCCTCTAGGCGTTGGCACGTGGCAACAACCTCAGCGACTGTAGTCGGGTTTTCAATGACCAAGGCATTAAACGCGACCGTGCCGATCCGTTTCAATAGATGACGAACTCTCTCTGATTCAGACATGGACGTGTTGAAACGGGGACAGAGAGCAAGCATATCCTCTATGTACGATGTGTAGGACTCACAGCATTGTTGCTTGCGAGCAACCAGTGTCTTCTTCGCGAGAGCTGAACGAACCACCGGGGTGCCGAAAATTTGGTGAAGCTGTTGCTTGAAACGTGTCCAGTCCGTAATGTCCGTTTCATGATTGAAAAACCATGTTTTCGCTACGCCTGTCAGATAGAAAAAAACACGGCGAAGCTTGGTAGGATCATCCCAGTCGTTAGTGGAACTCGCTCGATTGAACTGGTTCAACCAATCCTCCACATCTTCATCTCGAAGCCCGGCGAACATGGGCGGCTCACGCTGGTGCGCGGTGATAATCCACGATGGATAGGCCACGGTAGGCGGGGCCATGGAGGTAGACGCAGAAGCACCGGTTGGCTCGTCCCGAGGCATATTACCGGACACCTGGCAAAAACGACGACCTGAGCGGAGCTCCAGGAGGCAGATCGGGCTGGGAGAGGACGGAAGATCGTAGAGCACACTCCACCACTTGTGATGTAATGGTGAAGGCAACCTTTATTAGGCCCAGAAGACACGGTGAAGCGACCACACCCAAGGCACAGAACTCAGGCAAGCCAAGTCACCACAGCAGATGAAGATGACGACTACTCATAATGATGAATATGTGTAAAGATTATAGATGTGCCTAATGAATGCCTACAGTATTAACAAATTACATCCAGATGAGAGAACAATATTAGATACGATGTCGTGTTTAAGAAGAAAACTCCGTATATTAGTAAAAATTGCTGAAATAGTAGTGCTTGAGAGCATTGCTTTTGGGCGCTGATATGGCTGGCGGTGATGTAGCAATTGTTATCTAATTTCTTCAACACGTTTCTCAGCGTCGTCGTACACGTACTTCGTGGATCCTATAAACAAGGTTTTATAGCGTTGAGAAAAGGCGACAGCTTTTTCTTTGCAAATGCAAGAAGCTGTTTCCTGGCGTTTTGTACGGCGCGGGAGTAGTCCCGACCAATTCTGTAGTTACTGCCTTTTAGCTTGCATCCATTAGACAGGATCTTTTTTTGGTTTTGTAGCGAGCGCAATTCGCAATTATGGGGTGGTTATGGTTAGTATAGTGGCGACCAAGTCGATGCGCACGCTCAATATCCTCGGGAACTACGGGTAAGCCTAGGTGATCTGAGCAAAAGCGAATAAGCTTTTCTTCTATCTGTGGGCAGATTCTGAGGCACCTCGGTTGGGAATACCGAAGAAGATTAGGTTGTTGCGGTGGGCTCAATTTTCTGCGTCATCGATCTGCGATTCTACGTCTGAGATTACACGGGTTGTCTCGGTGGCAGCAGATGTGATGGTAGCGACCTGTTGTTGCAGTGGTTCAATGTGTTGACAGTGGCTCTCAACGGTATTCATTCTTCTGCTAAGTTCAGCTATAGTACTGCTAGTTCCGGCAAGTTCACTTTTTAGACCCTTCAGTTCGGCTATTAGCTGCGACTGCCCTGCTGAGAGTTTTTTTTTTCAATTCAGCTACTATAGCGTTAGATTCCGGGCCGGGGTTAGTTTCAATGTCACCCGACAGTGAGAGAACGGTACGCGAGACATCGATACACAGCTCAATAGTCGATAATAGACACTGGTACTCGGCAGCAGCACCAAAAACAAGTCGCTCGATTTCTTAGAGTAAAGACTCAAAGGCTGACTAACCTGCATGTTGAAAAGTAGCAGTTTAAGCGACTGTCTCGTGGCACAGATCTAGATTGTGCAAAATCAGTGGGTCCTGATTGATTGCCTAATTTTATGTTGAAGTCTTCTTCCTGTATCGATGACATAATACGGCGGTGGGGAAAATAACCCGGTTTATCGAACGTCAGCTGGTTATATGCGCTGAATGCGTGCGTGTCAGGTACATCTCTACAGAGTTCATGCGCATATCTTGCGCCACGTGTACGATACATCTTTCTTCTTTCAGAAAACAAAAACAGAACAAGAAAACATCGCACCGCCTCCGCAAGGTTAGTACATTGTTAGTGAAGTGTTAGTACACTGCTAGTGGCATGCACCACAAAGCACGCTTCTGTAACTTGTTCAAAGTTTCTGTCATATCTTAAACAATTTGGGGGTCTACGTTGCTTCTGTGATCTTCGGAGTGTTGAAGCGTTCGTCACTGATGCCCCAGTTGATAGCAACTGTTCTTGTGCTGATGCACCACCACTGCTGTCGAGTGGCTCGTCCTCATTGTCGTCGTCACTGTCATCTGAAAAATCACGCACAAAATGTTCTATAGTTCGCAACAAATCTCTCCTGTTACGTCGTAGGATCCTCCCATCTGCTGTGACCACATTGTAAGATCTAGGTTGTGTGCAGTGCTCCACCACCCGCACTTTTGTGTCCCACGATTGCTTCTTTAGACGCACCACATCACTGCGCTTCAGAGCTGGCAGGGGACGCCTCTGGCTGTCTGTCTGACGATGCTTGATGATGCGGAGACATGGATCAACTCCGAAGTCCGGTATGCTTATTCTCAGTTTCCTGCCCTGGAGAAGCTCCGCCGGTGCCGCGCTGCTTTCCAGGGTGCTGTCCTGCAGGCATGCAAATTAAGCCAAAAGTCGTGTTTTGCTTCATCAGTTTTCTTTAAAATCCGTTTCACTACTTGTACCTCCTTTTCTGCTAGATTGTGGGTAGCCAGGGCTAGAAGTGACATGCTGAAAATCATACTTTCGCGCGAACGCGGCAAAAGACTTGCTCGAAATAGGTGGCCCATTGTCCGAACGCACTTCCAATGGTATACCATATTTATTTATTTATTTATTAGAATACCCTCAGGGCCCGTAGGGCATTACAGAGGGGGTGGGTACAACATTTTATAACACACAAGAAAAAAAAGACAAAATAAAGAAACAAGTGTCAGATGCGCAAATCAGGAAGGCAACATAAGTCAACTAAAAATTTATAAGTAAGAATTCAAGCACATACAAGACAAAGATAGAGAATGGAAACTGCGTATAGTTACAAACATTGCTGAGAAATTGCAGTCTTGAATAACAAAGCGTCTGTTATTGTTACAACGGAAGAGGGAAGGTGGTTCCAATCGGCGGCTGTTTTCGGTAAGAAGGCTGCTGAATAGAATTTGGTGCGGCAAAACGGAATGGCAACCTTATGCTGGTGATCAATGCGCGATGAGTGGTATGACGGTTGTGAAATGAGGTCTCGCTTCATTGATGGATTGTGAAAAAATATCTTACGAAAAAAATGCAGTCACGCCAGTTTCCTCCGGACAGTTAAATTGGACAGGTCAAGGTTAGATTTCATTTCTGATATGCTAGCAGTACGGGAATAATTGGAACAAATGAACCGAGCTGAGCGGTTCTGAACAGATTCTAACGCGTTGATTAAATTTTGCTGCACGGGATCCCTTATAGCGGACGCGTACTCAAGCTTTGGGCGAATTAGTGATCGGTATAATAGAATTTTGAGGGACAGCGGAGCGCGAGAAAAGTTGCGGCGTAAGTATCCTAGCGTTCGGTTAGCGTTATTACAGATGTAGGTAACATGCGTGTGCCAAGATAGATTGTTGGTAATGTAAACGCCGAGGTACTTATATGAAGAGACATGCTGGAGGGGAACGGCGTTAATTCTGTAGGTACAGGGGGGAGAAATAGATCGCCGGGTTATTGACATGCATTTAGATTTGTTATAGTTGAGAGTCATAAGCCATTTATTGCACCAGGTTGAGACAGTGTCAAGATCTGACTGTAGAAATTGGTTATAAGATTCATTGTTTATATCGCGGTAAATTACACAATCGTCTGCAAATAACCTTATAGCGGAGTTAATGCTGTCGGGGAGATCATTAATATATATAAGGAAAAGTAAAGGGCCTAATACGGAACCTTGGGGTACGCCGGATGTTACTTTAGAAAGAGGTGAGTTATAGTCATTAGTTGTTACAAACTGAGTGCGATTAGTCAGAAAGCATTCAATCCATTTAGGAATGTTCGGGTCAATGTTTAAGGCACTAATTTTCAGGAGGAGTAATTGGTGAGGTACTTTATCGAAAGCTTTTTGAAAGTCAAGAAAAATGCAATGCACAAGTGAGCCGCGATCTAAAGCCGATGCTATGTCATTAGTAAGATAAAGAAATTGGGTTTCACATGAGTAACTTTTTCGGAATCCGTGCTGGTAGGGAGTAAAAAAAGAGTTTGATTCTAGGAATGAGACAAGGTTGGAGTAAATTATATGTTCTAACATTTTACAAGGAACACTAGTTAGGGAAATTGGTCTGTAATTGAGAGGAGACTGTGTGTTACCAGATTTGTGCAGAGAGACCACCTTCCCCACTTTCCAGTCAAGCGGCAAAGTGGAGGTCTGAATAGATTGCGAAAAGATTAGGGATTAGGATATCTGGCAAAAACGGCACTAGTCGCTTGAGTAACCGTGACAGCCGATGCATCTTTGAGCATTTCTACTTCGGGGAAGTTCGAAAATGCATCGTAGATGCATAGGTACGTTTTGTCGCCGTAGTGGAGAAGGTCTATACCTACTCGGCTCCATGCTTGCTCAGGTATCGGTCGCATCTGCAATGGTTCACGGGGATGGCTGTAGGCAAATTTCCTGCAAACTGAACACTTTTGTAGAAAGTCTTCAATGTCTCGACTCATTCCAGGCCAGAAAACGACGCGCCCTGGACTTGCACTTCGTGATGCCTAAATGCCCTTGGTGGATTTCTTCAAGTATTTCATGTATAATGTAAATGCAAGGTAAACAGCGGTAGCAGCGTCGGTACCGAAGCAGCAAGAGCCGGCCGAGTATACGGGCAGCGTCGCAGCAGCAACCAGGCAGTCTTAGCTCGTGCCTCGCGCCAACGTGTCAATGTCGCTGCAGTAGTGGGCATTCCTCTTTACTACACTTCGTCCCCCGTCGAAAAAGGAGTCATCCTGGCGACTCACGGTGAACAGAGTACGAGCGGGTCGTAATAAGGTTTCAGCCGCTGTACGTGAACAATTTCACGTCCCCGAAAGCGCTGGTCTGTGGATGGCGTAACGGGTTCAACGATGTAGTTAACTGGTGAAGTCTGCGAGACAATGCGGTAGGGTCCCTGGTATTTTGAAAAAACTTCGAGGAAAGGCCTGTAGGCACAGCGGGAACCCGAAGCCAAACAAGAGTGTCCGGAACAAAGTTAGGTTACGGGTGGTTATCGTCACGCCGAGATTTTTGTTTCCATTGGTCGATTGTTGTGAACGACTGGGCGAGCTTACGGCATTCCTCGGCGCGTCGGGCAGCTTCAGAGATGGGCGTAGACTCGGAGGAATCGGGGTGGTAGGGCAGAATGGTATCTAGTGTGGTGGAAGGGTCTCGGCCATATAACAGGAAAAATGGTGAAAAGCCCGTAGTCGCTTGTGGAGCAGTATTGTAGGCGTACGTAACAAAAGGCAGAATGAGGTCCCAGTCGGAGTGGTCTCAGGCAACATACTTTGATATCATAACCCATAGGGTACGGTAGAATCTTTCCGTCAATCCATTCGTCTGCGGATGGTAGGCGGTGGTAGTCCGGTGATTGATACGGCATTCGGCAAGGAGTGCGTTGACGACTTCAGAGAGGAATACACGTCCTCTGCCGCTGAGAAGTTCACGTGGTGCGCCGTGACGCAGAATGAAGTTCCGCAGGAGAAAAGATGAGACGTCGCGTGCTGTGGCAGCATGCAAAGCGGTTGTTTCCGCGTATCGCGTCAAGTAGTCGACAGCGACAACGATCCAACGGTTTCCGGAAGCTGTGAATGGTAGAGGCCCATACAGATCAATTCCAACGCGGTCGAAAGGCCTGGCTGGGCAAGGGATTGGCTGGATTGGACCAGAGGCATGATGAGGGAGAGCTTTGCGTCGTTGGCACTGAGGGCATGACTGAATGTATTCGCGCACAAAGGTGTACATGCCTCGCCAATAAAACCGGAAGGAAAGCCGAGCGTATGTTTTGAAAACGCCCGCATGTGTGCACTGAGGGTCAGTGTGGAAAGCTGAACATATTGCAGCACGAAGATGGCGAGGTATGACAAGTAACCACTTTCGGCCGTCGGACTTGTAGTTCCTGCGATAAAGGAGGCCATCGCGGACCTCAAAGTGAGCCGCTTGACGGCGCAACGTTCGAGAAGATGGAGAAGTCGACGGGTCTGAAAGGAATCGCAGAAGAGTGCTGATCCAGTCATCCTTACGTCATGTAACAGTTTTCTGGGAACGACACCATTTCGTCCATGGCAGATAGACATGCAGAGCTTTCGGAGGACACAGGTGAACGTGATAGGGCGTCGGCATCAGTGTGACGTCGACCAGACCTGCAGACAACACGCATGTCGAACTCTTGCAACCGCAAAGCCCAGCGAGCTAAACGGCCGGAGGGGTCTTTCAATGTGGATAACCAGCAAAGCGCATGGTGATCGGTGACTACGTCGAAAGGGTGACCATATAGGTATGGTCTAAATTTACCTAGAGCCCATATAATTGCCAAACACTCCTTCTCTGTCACAGAATAGTTCTTCTCCGCTTTGGATAGGGTACGGCTTGCGTATGCGACTACGTACTCTTGAATCCTGATTTGCGCTGCGCGAGCACTGCGCCGACTCCAACACCACTGGCATCGGTGTGCACCTCAGTCGCAGCAGTCGGGTCAAAGTGACGCAAGATTGGCGGCGAGGTTAACAAGCGGCGCAACTTTTCGAAAGCATCGTCACAAGCGGGTGACCAAGCGTAACTTTTCGAGTCACTGCGCAGAAGTTCAGTCAAGGGGGCGGTGATCATCGCAAAATTCTGAATGAAGCGGCGGAAATAAGAGCAGAGGCCAAGAAAGCTGCGCAGATCCTTCAGAGACGCAGGTTTAGGAAACTCTGCAACTGCCCGAAGCTTCGCGGTGTCAGGAAGGATACCGTCTTTAGAGACAACATGGCCGATGATGGTGAGCTGATTTGCGCCGAAGCGGCATTTCTTCAGGTTGAGCTGAAGGCCAGCGTCAGTTAGGCACTGCAGTACTTCATCTAGCCTGTGGAGATGAGTTGGAAAATCTGGTGAAATTATAACTACGTCATCTAAGTAGCACAAGCATGTTTTCCACTTCAGGCCACGCAAAAGATTGTCCATCATCCGCTCGAATGTTGCGGGGGCGTTGCAAAGACCAAAAGGCATGACACAGAATTCGTAAAGGCCATCAGGTGTGACAAAGGCCGTCTTAGGCTCATCTTCAGGGGCCAGAGGGACTTGCCAGTAGCCACTCCGTAGGTCAATAGAAGAAAAGTGCTCCGCACCTTGGAGGCAGTCAAGGGCATCGTCGATTCTCGGTAAGGGATGAACGTCTTTTCGAGTTATTTTGTTAAGACGACGGTAGTCAACACAGAAGCCAATTGACCCGTCCTTCTTCTTAACGAGAACGACTGGAGATGCCCAGGGGCTATTCGAAGGCTGGATGACGCCACGCTTGAGCATGTCAGCTACTTGGTCATCGATAACCTGGCGCTCGGCTGCGGACACGCGATAAGGTCTTTGACGCAATGGCGCATTGGTACCCGTATCGATGCGTTGACACACAGCGGACGTGCGGCCGAGGGGAGTATGCTGGCAGTCAAAGGAAGAACGAAACTTCTCCAGCAGTCGTAGCAGCTGAGCACGTTGCGAAATAGTTAACGTGTCGGCGATGGAGCTGCTGAGTACGTCAGGCCTAGTAGTCTGCGGCGAAGAGGCGCAAGTCACTCCGGCGACTTCGTGTTTGGCGGAAGGACCAGTCGACATGTCAAAAATTGCAGAAGGATCGAGACTGTAAACCCGCCCGACGCACTCACCCCAAAGTAGTGTTGCAGGACATGACAAGAGGTTCGAGATGAGCAGTTTGCTGACGCCGTCATGCACTTCTAGAAGGGCATAAGGTAGCGGCGAACACTTGCGGTGAACGAAAAGGGCAGATGGCGTGAAAAGGGCACTCGACTCGCCGAGCGAGTTGCAAGATACCATGGTAAGGGCGAAAGAGTGCGGCGGTATGACGAAGTCTTCGGCAACAAATAGTTTGTCCCCGGTTTCAAGTGCATCATTTAACGGAGCGTCGCCAAACACTTCAAGTTCTACCTCAGCGCGAGAGCAGTCGATGACGGCCTTATTAGCGGAAAGAAAGTCCCAACCCAAAATCAGATCGGGGGAACAGGAATCTAAAACTAGTAATTCGACGACATAGATGAGGCCATCAATCGCGATTCGAGCAGTACAGGCAGCGGCTGGCGTGACGTGCTCTGCGCTGGCTGTACGAAGTGATATACTTGCTATTGGCGTAATAGCTTTTTTGAGCAAGCGGCAGAGTCGGGCACTGATCACTGAAACTGCGGCACCAGTGTCGACAAGAGCGAGTGCAGCGACGCCGTCCACATATACGTCGAGAACATTCGTTGGGGAAGAAAGAGGCCTTGGTCTTTTTGCGGGCGACGCAGTTCCTGCCTCTGGAACTGCGGATATCAGTTTTCCCGCTCCGGCGATGAAGGACGACGGCGCATCGGGGATGGCGAGCGGCGTCGAGGTGATGGTGAACGACGGTTAACTGGAGGGCGGTAGTCGGCGTACGATGACATCTGGTCAGGAGGCTGAGATCCTGTGAACGAAGGGCGCGGTGACACATAAGGGGCCGGTTAGAAGCTCTCGTGGTGGCTCTGATGGTGGTAGATAGGGACGTGTCAACGGCAGTATCGCGCTATGTGGCCAGGTAGGCCACAGGCAAAGCATATTGGCTGATTGTCGACTGTACGCCATTGTCCACTACTCTGGAGAGACCTTGGCTCAGCGAACCGAGGAGTTGGTCGTGGTGGCATGGCTGATGGCAGTGACGTAAAAGTCTGAAGAGGTGGTCGAGCGGCCACTTCAGCATAGCTTAGAGGTGCAGTTACCTCGGCACAGGCAACGGGGGTCGGCAACGATGAAGCGTCACGGGCAGATGGCAGAGCCGCGCAAACTTGCTCCTGGATGGCCTGGCGAAGGTTTGCTGGAAGAGGTGACTGTGGTTGGCCGACTGTCGATAGCAGCGATAGCTGACGAGTGACTTTAGCGCGAACAAACTGTGATCCCTGCGATAGCAGGGACTCAAGATCAGAGGTGGTGGTTAGGCTTGAGAGTGTGTCATCCGCGACGTTAGGGCATCGCGTGAGGAGACGCTGTCGTCGGAGCTCGTCGAAACTCTGACACAACTCGATGAGCTCAGAGACAGTGACAGGGTTCTTCGAGAGCAGCATTCGAAAGGCGTCGTCGGAAATGCCTTTCATGATGTGTCGTACCTTGTCAGTTTCCGCCATCTTCGGGTCGACACGCCGGCAGAGGTCGAGGACGTCCTCGATGTAGCTAGTGAATGTTTCACCAGTTTGTTAGGACTGGCTTCGTAGACGTTGTTCTGCGCTAAGTTTCCGCACACCAGGGCGTCCAAAAACATCTGTGATGCAGGCTTTGAAGGTCGTCCAAGTGGGGATATCCGCCTCATGGTTTCTATACCATAGCTTGGTAACATCCGTTAAATAAAACATTACGGTACCAAGCTTCGCGGGATTGTCCCATTTGTTAGTAGCACTGGCTCGTTCATAAGATTCTAGCCAATCCTCAACGTCTTTCTCATCAGTGTCGCTGAAGATATCTGGTTCTCGCAAGAGCTGGGTTCCGGGACAGCCCCTGCGTGGCGAAGCCGGTGGGGGTGTGAAGACAGCGTCGTCAGGCATGACGGACGGCAGCTTTCGGCTACAGAGTTCCAGGACTGGGGAAGACCACAGCACTCTCCACCAAAATATAATGTAAATGCAAGGTAAACAGCGGTAGCGCCGTCGGTACCGAAGCAGCAAGAGCAGGCCGAGTATACGGGCCGCGCCACAGCAGCAACCAGGCAGTCTTAGCTCGTGCCTCGCGCCAACGTGTCAATGTCGCTTCAGTAGTGGGCATTCCTCTTCACTACACATGCTTCATGCTAGCAGGAATCACAATCTTGCACCCTTTCAACAACACACCTTGCACGTGTGAGAGCTCTCCGTTAAACACATTTAGCTGGCCATCAATAGGTGTGTTTTTGCTCAGGCATTCTAGAACGTTTGCCAGGTATTTGTCCTTACTTGTCTCGTTGCTCTGGCTCTCACAGTACTCGTCAAACTTTTTGACTACCATAGCGTAATCAGTATTGCTTTCACCTTTCGAAAAAACGAAGGTATTAAATACCTTTATGGCTTCTTCGCCTGCACTTGTCAGCAGCAACGCAGTCTTCGTCTGCTCTGGTCGTGGTTGTCCGGAAAGTTCTGTAGCCGTCAAAAAGGGCTCAAATTTCTGTTTGAACAGTGGCCAGCTCTTGCCTATGTCGCCTGTGAAGCGTACTGCATCCGGTGGTCGAACAAATTCCATCCCGACTGCTCAGCGCGCCGTGGGCGCCTACGTGTGCGGCGATGGGTGCACGGCACTTCTGACACCATGTATCGATGACATGATACGCCTGGTAGCCGGTGGGGAAACGATTCCGGTTTATTGATCGTCAGCTGGTTATATGCGCTGAATGCGTGCGTATCAGGTACATCCCTACACAGTTCATGTGCATACCTTGCGCCACGTGTACGATACACTTCCCACGCTATGTCTACGTACTTGAAAGTCATTTATTGAAAATTGTTAAAACAGAGTTCTTTTCCAAGTGATTAGAAAATTGCATCTGTTGATCCTACACATAAATCTGTTTCGTGCAATGCCATGAATAATTACCGCAATATCTCGCTCATTTCTGTGTGCAGTAAAATTCTTCAACATATTTTATATACCGCGATTATAAAGCGCATGTAATTCCTCATTCAACTCTAACCAGCATGAATTTATGCAGGGGCTATCATGCGTAACACAACTGCTAAAGTTCATCCATGTTTTAGCAGCAGCACTGGACGAGAAATTTTTGGTCAATTGCATTTTCCTCGACTTTCAAAAAGTGCTCGACACTGTATCAAACTACTTATTGCTGCAAAAGCTGACCTTCTTAGCTTTTGCTGCAATAAGCAGTGCGAAAATCTAACCTTTGAAGCTAATCACCAAGTCATTGCATATATTGCTGAATATCTACATGAGAGGTGACATATGTAGTTGCAAACGGGGAACAGTCTGAAATAACTAGTGTTACATCAGGGGTACCTCAGGGATCAGTCTGAGACCATTATTTTTTTATTATGTATAAATGACATGACGAAAACATACAATCTCTTATGTCTATTTGCAGGCGACTGCATTTTATACCATTAGATTACCTCTGAAATTGACTGCCCCGTAATCCAAAATAACTTATGTGCAATATTCGCGTGGTACCAGTGATGAGAAACGAAACTGAATCTTAAGAAAACGGCATGCATGAAGTTTCCACAAAAAAACCAGGTGAATTTGAATACACTATAAACAGCTCTCCAGTAAAAATGGTGCGCGATTACAAATACCTTGTTGTTTTCTTTTTCCCCTCTCTATCATGAGATAGGCATGTGAATTACACTATAAATAAAGTTTGTGGGAGCTTAAAGAGAGAAAGAGAGAGAATAAAATGAGGGAAAGGCAGGGAGTTTAACAGAAATTGGAGCATCGGGTTCGCTACCCTGCACTACAGTAAGGGAGAGTTGGGAATAAAGATGGGAAAGAAAGCGAAGGGCGAAATAGATGTGTGAAATAGCTTAGGATTCCTAAAAAGAAGCACACGTGCTTTTCTACAGCAAACCTGGGAACTACTCAACAAGGCATACGTGAGATCAGTGCTGGAGTACGCATATTGTGTGTGGGACCCTGCAACATCATCAAATAAAAAAAGATTGGAAAAAGTTCAGTCAATGGTGGCAAGATATGTGTGAAATGAACCTATCTATGTACGACAGACATTTAAGTGCAACAGAAGCTAAGCTAAAGTTAAACGGGAAGTCTCTGCAGCACCGAAGGGCATCGTTACGACTGAAGGTATTGCACAGCATATTTCATTTTCATACTCGAATTCTCTGTGACGTGTACATAAGCCGGCCTCACTACATTTCAGCCCGCAAAGATCATTAACACAAGATAAGAAAATATAAATGCAATGAATCGTCCTTCAGCAACTCTTTTTTTTCGAGAACTATCAGTCAGTAGATTTGACTTCCTCCCACAATTGTGGAAATTTATTCAACGGATGCGTTGTTTTCTGCAATAAAAATGGTTGAATCTTTTGACCACAAAGCCATATATACTACTTGTGTGCGCTTGGCAGTCGCCATGATCTGTACGGTGTCTTAGTTGTAAGCTATGTTGTTTCGTTTTGGTGTTAATTTGCCCTTATGCTATACGAATACTGCACTTTGTTTTAATTATGAGATTTTCATCACAATAATAGCGAAAGTTAGGCTAGTTGGTGGTTCATACTTGGCAAGTAAAAACAGTGCAAAAATATAGACAAGGAGAGAGGAAGAGACGACACCGTGTTGATCACCATCTCTTCCTGTGTCCTTGTCTATATTTTCGCTGTTTTTACTTCTCAAGTGAGATTTTCATCAATTTTGTGGTTTCTTCATTTTTTTCTCTAATACATAAGCGTTTTCTGACACAGCTGTGCTCAGTGCAGCTGTGTACGTCTTGTGTGTTGCAAATCTACTTCTTTTCAAATCTTTTTCTATTCTTACACAAACCTATGCGAACCTGCAATTTTCAATTTTAAAGTTGTTTTCCTTAACCCTCCCACTATAATGCCTATATGGGCTCTGTGGGTATTAATGAATAATAATAATAATAATAATAATAATAATAATAATAATAATAATAATTATAATTATAATTATAACATTAATAATAATAATAACGCAACCTGCAATGCAAGTAGGCTGTCGTATACGTTTCAGAAGCGTGGCATCATTGCAAAGCATGCTGCAGGGCAATTGTGGTCACTTTGAATTATTAACCTGTTGCACATGCATTGTCTTGCTGTTCACCCCCGTCGGAAGGCGGCTGTTATGGCTGAGAATCAAACACATCTTCCAGGTAAGCAGCGCGACACCATAACACACTTCATCAAAGCGTGTACACTGGAGCGCAAGCACCATTGACGATTCTACTGAAAAAGAAAAAGTTTAGTTTATTATTGTTTTATCAGGAACCAGGGCTAAGCAGAGGTACCCGAAAATGTATTCCGGAATAGATATGTCGAAATAGATGGTTTTGAATTCTAAAATACAGATACTGAGATACGTTTGTAATAGACGTAACGAGATATTTCAGAGATTTATACTTCTGCAAAAAGACGAAAAAAGTATTCCAGAATACGGATAAAGCAATGCAAACACTGAAATACTTTACTCAATGTCGAAGATAGTCATACTTTGTACACACATTTGTTATGTGCAGCATAATATCTAAAATGTGCAGCACATTGAAATTGACAATAAATCTATTCATTATGTTATCACCGTACTCGTTTAAAGCATTACAAAGAAGGCTTACACTGTATGTTAATATTAGTACCGACATATTTGCAGATATTAGTTTCAATAAACGCTATGCTATATCAGAGCAAAAGTCACACGCCTTGTACAACGAAATCGGGATAGTTGGCTGCAACAGTACTAGATATGCCAAAAGTAGCATAGTTCGAGCAAAGCACTAAAACCATAAGCAAACTAATTGAGAGAAAGCATGCTTTTATTGACAGCGGTTGCATGTGTCTCTCAGTGAAAAATAAAGTAAGACTCCTCAAGTCCTTGCTGCTGCTTTAATGTCAGCGCTAATTTCATCGACTAGCGGTTCAGTCTGGTTGGTTTCCAGTTGTGCTAAAGTGGCCGAGCGCTAAGCAGGAGGGACGCAAAAAACAGTGAAGACGAGCACCTACTTCTAGTTTAAGATTTAGTGCTTTCTAGAAAAATGGAAACAGCAGAAAGAAGCACAAACAAAACAAGGAATGCGAAAGGAAACGCAAAGAGACCTTCTTCCAATCGCCGCGTGGCCATGCTGGCGTCTTCCAGAAATGCTTCGGAGAAATAAGTGTTGATAGCACATGGCACCACGAATAGAATTCTTTGTTTGGTTTGTAACTTCTGCAATAATCTCCGGTTTTTCAAATCGGCACCGCAAAAAAGAGGGGAAAAATGAGTGAAAAAAAGCACTGCTCATTCATTTGGCATGAGGGAACACATCTTAAAAACTACGCTGTTGGTGGGCGCCCACTGCGCAGTATACAATGCTTCTAACAACAAAAATATCACTGCTGGTATTCAATATGGCAGTTTAACATTGTTGGCAAGCTCAAGCAGGTGATCATGCAAACACAATTCAGTTTTGCCTAAAGGTGCGGCACAATGGCATGCGGGTAGCAAAGCGGCTAGCTTGCTTTCAAGATATAGGAGTCAGTTTCACCCTCAGCAGAAACGTAGAAATGGTGGGTGTATATCCTACCACGGACTACCAAGGTCACAGCTGATTTTTTTTTACTTGTAAACACGTCTCAGCTCAGTTCCGAAAAAAGTAACGAGGTATCCGTGTCCTGGATAGTTTCGCTAGACGCATCAAAAGTATTTCTCTACTAAGATACAAATACATTTTTGGAAAGTATCTCGGTAGAGCTATACAGATACTCAAAAGTATCTCTGAAATACTATCGCGATACTCTTGTATTGCGATACTTCTCAGCCCTGTTAGGAGAATCATCGATGCTGCTTTCGTTGTTTATTTTAAGCGCAAGACAAGCAACATGTCAACGGTGGCAGCGCAGCGGCGTTCGAAGCGAGCGCGTATTATACACAGTAATACATACATACATACATACATACATACATACATACATACATACATACATACATACATACATACATACATACATACATACATACATACATACAACATACATACATACATACATACATACATACATACATACATAACATACATACATACATACATACATACATACATACATACATACATACATACATACATACATACTACATAACATACATACATACATACATACATACATACATACATACATACATACATACATACAACATACATACATACATACATACATACATACATACATACATACATACATACATACATACATACATACATACATACATACATACATACATACATACATACATACATACATAACATACATACATACATACATCATACATACATACATACATACATACATACATACATACATACATACAGACATACATACATACATACATACATACATACATACATACATACAGCATACATACATACATACATACATACATACATACTACATACATACATACATACATACATACATACATACATACTAACATACATACATACATACATACATACATACATACATACAAACATACATACATACATACGTAACTTACCCCTGTAGTGGTACATATAAAATATCTTCTTGAAGAGCAGAAGCGTACGCATTTGGGCTGGTTGGTTCATGTTCACAGAAGTTAAAAAAACAGCGCTAAAAAGACGGGACAAGAAAGGACAACAGGACAGGGCGCTGACTAGCAACCAAATATGTTTATTTCTTCAGTCAGCATACATATATACCACCGCACTATCGCAAAAAACAGCCTACGCAGCGGCATGTGAGCCTGCGCAGAGGCATTCAAAAAATTAGTTTGACAGAAATTTGACCTCCTTAGGAAGGAGGGAAATGGAAGGGAGGCTAACACATGCCTCACCACTGTTATGAATGTGAAAAGCTTCCGAAATGAGACGTGCACGTTCATCGTGGTAGTATGATAAGAAAATGGTATCTTTAAAAGATGGGTGGCAACCGCAGTTGTTACAGTGAAGGGAAAGCTGACTATCTGTAGCGCGATTATGAACTTTGTTTGAATGCTCGCGCAAGCGGTCATTAGCACAACGGCCCGTTTGCCCTATATAACACCGACCACAGGAAAGAGGAATCTTGTAAACAACGCCATGACGACATTTCACAAACTTGTGCCTGTGCTTCTTAGTACATCCTTTTTTGTACGGTGCCTCACGATTAACATGCTGGCACAAGCTGCCTAGCTTATTTTGGGCAGAAAATAGCAGCTTAATGCCTGCCCTGGCGACAACTTTTTTTAGATTGTGCGCTACCTTGTGCACATAGGGGATAACTGCTACGCTTTTCAGCCAGCTTTTTTCGGACTGCACAGTGGCCAGGCGCTTGTCCTTACAGACTGCTACTAGGCTTTCAGCAATACTAGTCAAAAGCGTTGCAGGAAGGCGGCGCTCTACAGGTCCTGTGACCACCAAGTTGAAAAGTGTTTCTTTTCGCAAGTTGACCGCCTGAAGCTTGCAGGTTTTCCTGCAACGCTTTTGACTAGTATTGCTGAAAGCCTAGTAGCAGTCTGTAAGGACAAGCGCCTGGCCACTGTGCAGTCCGAAAAAAGCTGGCTGAAAAGCGTAGCAGTTATCCCCTATGTGCACAAGGTAGCGCACAATCTAAAAAAAGTTGTCGCCAGGGCAGGCATTAAGCTGCTATTTTCTGCCCAAAATAAGCTAGGCAGCTTGTGCCAGCATGTTAATCGTGAGGCACCGTACAAAAAAGGATGTACTAAGAAGCACAGGCACAAGTTTGTGAAATGTCGTCATGGCGTTGTTTACAAGATTCCTCTTTCCTGTGGTCGGTGTTATATAGGGCAAACGGGCCGTTGTGCTAATGACCGCTTGCGCGAGCATTCAAACAAAGTTCATAATCGCGCTACAGATAGTCAGCTTTCCCTTCACTGTAACAACTGCGGTTGCCACCCATCTTTTAAAGATACCATTTTCTTATCATACTACCACGATGAACGTGCACGTCTCATTTCGGAAGCTTTTCACATTCATAACAGTGGTGAGGCATGTGTTAGCCTCCCTTCCATTTCCCTCCTTCCTAAGGAGGTCAAATTTCTGTCAAACTAATTTTTTGAATGCCTCTGCGCAGGCTCACATGCCGCTGCGTAGGCTGTTTTTTGCGATAGTGCGGTGGTATATATGTATGCTGACTGAAGAAATAAACATATTTGGTTGCTAGTCAGCGCCCTGTCCTGTTGTCCTTTCTTGTCCCGTCTTTTTAGCGCTGTTTTTTTTAACTTCTTGAAGAGCCTATTGCTATAGGAACAAAGTGGCCATAAACAAGTGACCAATGTATACACATACGTAATTTTGCATAGAGGGTTTTCAAAACTAACCTTCTTAGCAAATTTTTTAATTCAGCACTGGGAAGCACATGAAAATGGCTCATAATAAAAAGGGCAGTTTGTGAACACGAGACGAAAAAACTCAACCCAAGACACCATGAGCACTATGAGCGTTGCATGTTGTACTGTGTTTTCTTCATCCGCGTTCATGAGCCTACTTTTGTAGATGAGCCAACACCAGTTAGGTCACCTTCTAGCTATTTTAAGTGAAAAACATTGTTGCATATAGCTTACACACTCGTATTCATGGGAACACGAATAGGTACAATAATAGCCGTCAGCACCAAATTGACTAAAATATAAAACTAAATATTTAGTGACATCAGCAAGTGGCTATGTATAATAATTGAAAAGTTGTGGGCATTCATATTTCTAACCAGTTTCACTTGGAAAAATTCTTCTAGCATGCTTTCGCTGAGATATCCATTTGCTTGTTTAGTGGTGGTTTATATAATAACGCAAGCAAGACATTCAGCACTGTCGCCAAGCTCCTCCCTGATGTGCGGTGAAGTTGCGTTTGATGTTTCGTGTGACAATGGGTTGAAGACATGGGCAAAGCTAATGAAGGTTACGCTACTACCGGCTCGTGATAGCAAGCAGTGACTCTTCACCACGTGGGAGAACACTGTGCTGATCCTCACAACCCTGCATGTGTAATAATGAAAAGCAGAATTAAACTTTGTTGCAATATTTTAATGTTGTCAATAATTATCGCAGTACTCCTTTGCGTAACTTTTGCACCTGCGTCTCTTTTTATTTTTTACTTCGATTTTTTTTAATTTTTGTGCATATTTCACAGTTTCTCTCTGGTCATTCTGCACAGAGTGTTCCGGTAGGGTGCCTTGACCTTAGGACCCTCTTCTTTATATCATTCACGCTGCAACCATGATATGCCAAAATAAAACTTTTATTTGAAAAAATTTATTTTGAGACTCTCGATATGAACAGACCTGCATAATAAAGCAATTCTTCCAAGTAGAACTGCGCGGCTGAACACAACAAATCTAGCCATGCTTTGTGCCCCCTGGATGTGTATAAGTTATCTGCATAGGTAGTTTACATAATCTTTCAGTGCTTACCGTTAAGAAAACCATAAATGTTAATTTCGAACACGCAACACATCCAACGTATACATGAGTGCAAGTCTTGCTTTTCTTTTATAACGTATTTGGCACTTAACTCAATCTTTTAATTTGAATCGTCATGTTACGTTCTGAAGTCCTCCATAGTGTGATTCATGTTTCAATGCAGGATCCGGTTTTGTTCACCGGACCCATAAGGCGCAACTTGGATCCTTTCTCCGAACACAGCGATGCGGAACTCTGGAAGGCCCTGGAAGAGGTAATGTGTCATGAGTGTCTGGACCCATGCTTTTCTCTTGTAATATAAGGACGCGTAGACTAAAATATTTGAGCTTAAACCGTTTTCTAGGTGACATAAGGCCTCACTTAAAGTGTAATGGGGCATGTGCAAAAGTGGCTATGCACCAACAGAAAAAAGACGACTAGATTGGAGCGGCGATTGCCCACCAGGCCGTGCTGTTTGCGTTGCTGCGCTTTACTGTGCAGTAATTTTTCACTTATGTAGACCTAAACGCACAAATGAACCACACCGATAAATCTCACTGCAAAAGCAGAGCTGTGCTGAAATACTCGGAAAGTAATATGAGGAAATATTCGGGAAAACAATACTTCAGAAACCAATACTTCAAGAAAGTACAAGAAATAAATTATGATACACAGATAACAACAACAAAACACGCTCTTTCAGCTCGTTAACGTGCAGGAAACAGCTTCAGGCGTGTCACATGTAAGACTTCAGGTCACGATCGCCGCCGTTGACAGTTTGTGTTGCTACTAGGGACAACCTCGAGTGCGCCGAGACGCTGAACCACCCTGCACGGTCTGGAGTACCTTCGCAGTAGTTTTTCACTGAGTCCACGTTGGCGTATCGGCGTCCATGCCAAACACGTTCATCGGGGAGATATTTAGCGAAGCGTCGTCGAAGATTGTAACGGCGCTTGTTGGTCGTCTGCTGGCTATTGATGTGGAAATAGGCGAGTTGTCGAGCTTCTTCGGTGCCCTGGAGGTAGACAGTCACATTTATGTTTTCCTTATCGCGGAAATACGGTTGCATGGCGTCGAGCATCGTGGTCGGGCTGCTTCCATACACCAACTTGTACGCTGTCATTTGTGTCATTTCTAGCGTAGAACTATTGTACGTGAATAGCACATACGAAAGTATTGCATCCTACGTCCTGTGTTTGACGTTAATGTACACGACCAGCCTATCGGCGATGGTCTGTAAATAAAAGGTGGTAGTCCGGCAGTAACTTTTCTGGCTGTACCTCATAATAACCTGCATTCGGTCCACCGTAAAGGCCTCTCCTCTGTTAGTATTCAGAACCTGTCGACCTCCATGACGCAGGATGATGTTTTTGACAAAGAACTTTGCTACCTCGGAAGCAATGGCTTTGGGCAGGGCCTTTCTCTCGGCGTAGCGCGTGAGGTAGTCAGCAGCTACGACGATCCATTTGTTCCCGGAAATCAACGTCAGCAACAGCCCAAGTAAGTCCATGCCGATTTGCTGGAATGGCCGGGAAGGTCACTCGAAGGGCTGAAGTCCAGCTGGCCTAGTAGGCAATGTCTTTCGTCACTGACAGCCTCGGCAATACCTGACGTAACTAGTGACGTCGGCGTCAAGTCGTGGCCAGTGGTGTTGTGTTTCTCGAACAGTAACGACGCATCGGTGGCAGATATACGAAAAGACTTTATAGGGAGTTTTAGTGCTGGGTACGCATTCTCTTGGGGCCTTGCGGGCTTGGGAGCGCGCGGCGTTGCGTGCCCAACCCATACCCAACCATAAATTTCTTTTAGTTGGCGCCATGGTGGCGCGCACGCAAACGCAAGCCGTACGATGGTCACACGCGCTCGCAGAGCCACAGCGTCTTGTCGCGTAAGTATTATTTAGGTCTTTTTATGATTTAAAATGTTAAATTAAACATACATAGTGATCAGGACACTTTTTTATTGTGTACAGTAATCTGGTATACGCAAAAAAGTGAAATACAAAGTTTTTGTAACGACAGTGTCGACATCTTGTGACACTTCGTGCAACCGCAGTCATGAACTTGCTAGCTTACGCGTAATGTTTTTGAGGTGAAAATGAATAAAAAGGTTACTCGTTTGTAGTATTGTCGCATCGCGGTTTTTGCACCAGATGTACAATGCACAATGTTTCTGCAAAACAAAGTTGTGGTTGTCTGTTTCACTATGGCCGCACTAGATGGCGCCACCTATTCAGCTGGTCTGGGGCTGGCATATGCTTTTTAGTTTCTATGTTCCAGGCCATTCTAGCTTTGGAAATCTGGCTGAAACCGTGTAATCGCTATAAGTACTCGCACTTTGACTTATTTTAACTCGACGGCTAGAGTATCCGCAGTGCGGATACCGTGAGTTCTTGCGAAGGTGGACCGCACGGACGCATGGCCCCATCGCCCCAGCGATCTTGCGACGCATCTGTTTGGGGCTTCGCGCATGCGCAATACCGCCGCCCCATCGTCTTGCGTACGCAAGCCGCCTGCGTACCCAGCACTAAAACTCCCTTATGTTGTGGCGACACGCTGTGCCCAAACCAGTGCAGTCAGCGTGACTCGGCCGCATGCTGCAAAGCGTGTTCAAAAGGGACTGCGCCACCGCTGCTTCTCCGGAGGCTGACGTCAACACAGGTGGCTACAAGACACAAGCTGCCAGGCTCACTTCCCTGAGTGTTTCTCTAACCTGGAGCACAGCATCGGCACGCTTGCCCTGACGGTACTGCTAACACTCATAAACAATTGTTACGTTTTATGTTGCGATCCGTCCTTTATCAACTGCACATGCCACATCTGGTGACCCCGAAAACTTATTTACCGCACCACCGTGGCCGGTCAAGAAGCCGTCAGCCTTCTTCGCCAAAAAGTACAACTGCAAGAGCAACTTCGGACCCAACAACAACCGCGCTTGGGCGACGCACCGCAAAGTTTTGCTCTGGCGGGCGCCACCACTCTTGCGACCACCACCAACATGGACAAACGTCACGTCGTCATCAAGCTCCCGCCGTTTTTGGTGGAGGCGCCCGACGTACACGTCATCCGAGTCAAGTCCCAGTTTTCCCAGCGCGCATCACGCAAGACCGGACGCATTACAATTACATCGTCGCCTACTTGAACGCCCAATTCGCCAACGAGGTCTGCGATATCGTCGTCAACCCACCAGGGACCAACTGGTACGAACACATCAAGACCGAACTCGTACGCCACCTGTCACATGCGGATCAACAGAAATTGCAACAACTTAAGTCCGCAGAGCTCGCTGATTGCAAACATTCGCAGCTGCTCCGCCACATGCCTGCTCTCATGGTGATCATGAAAGGGCCGGAATCTTTGCTGCAATTCATTTGGCTCCACCACACGTCTAAGCAATTTCGCAGGCTCAGCCCAGGTTTCCTCTCAACGACCTTGCCCAGTTCGTTGACCGCATCATAGAGGTCTCAGTGCCGCTGTGATGGTTCTGGAGCCCTCTGATACAGACAAGTTCATAGAAAACAAAACATTTATGCACAACACAATTCAAGCACAAATACACACACGCTCAATGCATGGCCGAACAGCACAACATAGTTACGTTCCTGTGACCCCCAGTCCTTACGGTCCGGTAGCCTACGACTATCTGCGCCCCGACTCATTCTGTTGCTATTGTTTGCAGACATCACTCACGGCGCCATTGACCGTGTAGTAGACGCACGCTTGTGGCAGTAAAGAGAGTCGCGCTGACTCGTCCGGCTCAGGAACGCTTCAAAGGACGATGACTCCGCGTAGCGACGAGACTACGCCGCAGTCGGTTGTGCCGGATCATGAACCTACACGAGGCGCCAAGGCCCTCAGCATGCGGTTGTGCCGGACCTCAGCAGACTCAGCACTGTGGATTAACTCTGTAGCTGGTTGGTATCGGACACTATCTGACCCACGATCAGCAGCTGGTCCTGGCCCGCTCGCACATTCACTGTAGAAACACGTCCCAAGGCTCGGTTTGGAAGCCACCCGCTCACCACAGGACACGCCTGGTTTGTCCCGGGTGGTCTGATGGCATCAACGTGGCAACGCAAGCTCTGCCAGTCGACGCTCGAAACGCTCACGCGCCTCATGCTCGCCTTCCGCGTGCACACTTTGTCGTCTTCGTTTGCGTCACCACTTTCAGTTTGCACTTTCAGTTTTGGTTTAGGTGCGTTCTTGCCACAGCTGCAGCCATCGCTCACCATATAGGCTGTCGCCGCACCTCTGAACCCCACAGGGCTTGCGCGCCGCATTGACAACATCGATCAACAACTCAGCTACGTTCAACAATGCGTTGGTGGGTGACTTTCAACGCGGCCTCCTGAGCACGGATGGTGCTACTACCATCTGCACTTCGGTAACAGGGCGCAGCAATGTCAACCACCCTGCTCCACCAACGAGAACCACTAACGGCAGCTGGTGGAGACAGCCGCAAGCTGCCCACCTGGAGGCCGCCGTTTCTTCGTCACCGACCATGTCGCAAAGCAGCGACTTTTTATTGATAGCGGTTCCAATATCTGTGCTACCTATGGTCCCACCTTCGAGGTCTTCC
The DNA here is from genome assembly GCA_013436015.1 of Rhipicephalus annulatus. Classification (NCBI taxonomy): domain Eukaryota; kingdom Metazoa; phylum Arthropoda; class Arachnida; order Ixodida; family Ixodidae; genus Rhipicephalus; species Rhipicephalus annulatus. The sequence continues at coordinate 19,054 of WOVY01011330.1, read as the reverse complement.
CCCACCAAACTCTAGCATGCTCAGCGCGCTAACCAGTCCGCAATCAAGGCATGCGGCTCACTGCGCCTGCACGTCCAGCTCAAGTACATACGCTGCGACCTTCAATGAAACTTTGGCATCGCTGAAGTCGCCTAGTCAATCATCGGCTCAGGGGTGCTGTGCAGGACCGGCCGAGTTTCGCGAAAATCGGGAACTTCCCGATCTCCGGCGACACCCCCTTATAAACGAGCCAACAGTACGAAAAAAGTCACAGCTTTGCCGCAAAGGCGAAGCTATAAACGCAATAACAAAAAATTCGAAGGTCACGAGCAGGATGGCAAGCAGATCGACACGTGCCTCGCGTTTCTCGCGCACAAATGAAGCACGAAACGTGCTCACAGGTACAGATGAACGCGAATAAGCGTCTCAGTTGTTACTTTGCCCTGTCTGAAAAGCGCGCCTTTTCGCAAACGGAGGATGTGCAACGATTGCAGGGACCTTTGTGCGCTGTGCACGTGCGATTCTCCCCATTGCAAGATAAGGGCGCGTGATCGAGTGTACACCCCCTTATTAGGGAGTTTTAGTGCTGGGTACCCGAGCGTCTTGCGTACCGAGGACGTTGGGGTGGCGGTATTGCGCATGCGTGAAACCCCAAACAGATGCGTCGCAAGATCGCTGGGTTGATGGGGCTATGCGTCCGCACGGCCATAACCAACGCTGCCACCACTGGCCTCCTAGCGGAGACAAGCTGCCCCGGCGCACATGCTGGCGCATCATGTTACCTTCACGGCGAGCAAAGCCGCGGCTGGCCAGAGCCACCACTTTGGCTTTTAAGGCTTAAGCGCAAATATTATAGTGGCTAGCCACTATACAAATAGCATGGCACAAAGACGCGAAATCTCGGACAGCATGGATCGGCCCCCTTGTAAGGTTTACCTTCGCAAGAACTCACGGTATCCGCACTGCGGATACTCTATTCATTGAGGTAAAATAAGCCAAAGTGCGGGCATTTATAGCGATTACACGGTTTCAGCCAGATTACCAAAGCTAGAATGGCCTGGAACATAGAAACTAAAAAGCATATGCCAGCCCCAGACCAGCTGAATAGGTGGCGCCATCTAGTGCGGCCATAGTGAAACAGACAACCACAACTTTGTTTTGCAGAAACATTGTGCATTGTACATCTGGTGCAAAAACTGCGCAGCGACAATACTACAAACGAGTAACCTTTTTATTCATTTTCACCTCAAAAACATTACGCGTAAGCTAGCATGTTCATGACTGCGGTTGCACGAAGTGTCACAAGATGTCGACACTGTCGTTACAAAAACTTTGTATTTCACTTTTTTGCGTATACCAGATTACTGTACACAATAAAAAAAGTGTCCTGATCACTATGTATGTTTAATTTAACATTTTAAATCATAAAAAGACCTAAATAATACTTACGCGACAAGACGCTGTGGCTCTGCGAGCGCGTGTGACCATCGTACGGCTTGCGTTTGCGTGCGCGCCACCATGGCGCCAACTAAAAGAAATTTATGGTTGGGTATGGGTTGGGCACGCAACGCCGCGCGCTCCCAAGCCCGCAAGGCCCCAAGAGAATGCGTACCCAGCACTAAAACTCCCTATAAAGTCTTTTCGTATATCTGCCACCGATGCGTCGTTACTGTTCGAGAAACACAACACACTGCGCAGCGACAATACTACAAACGAGTAACCTTTTTATTCATTTTCACCTCAAAAACATTACGCGTAGGCTAACATGTTCATGACTGTGGTTGCACGAAGTGTCACAAGATGTCGATACTGTCGTTACAGTAACCTTGTATTTTTCCCTTTTTTGCGTATACCAGGATACTGTACACGATAAAAAGTGCCCTGATCACTATGTATGTTTAGTTTAACATTTCAAATCATAAAAATATTTAAATAATACTTATGCGACAAGACGCTATGGCGCTGCGAGCACGTGTGACCTTCGTGCGGATTGCGTTTTGGTGCGCGCCTCTAAAGGCATTCCAGTTGGGTATGGGTTGGGTACGAAACGCCGCGCGCCCCCAAGCCCGCAGCGCCCCAAGAGCTTGGGTACCCTTCACTAAAACTCTCTATTCTCTACGCGGGCCCAAGTACGCGCGAGAGATGAAAGCCGCCGCAGCTGCCACGCGCTCACTGCGCCATCTTGCTGATAATGCTGAAAACACGATAGCCGCCCCCCCCCCCCCCCGAGACGTCCGCTAACAGCGGTAAATGTTAGATCTAATAGCTTGTCGTTTGAACGTCCACGGAGGTACGCCCCAATGGCTCAGTGGTAACGCCTCGCGTTGACGACGCGAAGGTCCTATGGTCGATTCCGCGCGCCAGAGTCTTTTTTCCGGAATTTTTTTCTTTCTTACGTTTTCCCATATATAGATACGTATACGTATGCGGAGCATGACAGCGATGCTGACGTTGGCGGCAAAATCCAGAAGAGAGTGTCTATTTGATTGCTATCGCAATAAAAGTGAAATCCGCCCCTCAGCATGCTGCGTTCCATTGGTTACGATGAAAGCAGTCATCGCGTCATGGACGGTCGACTAAGTTGGGCTGTGATTTCAAGTCAGAGGCATCTTCTTTCATTTGTTCGTCGTTCCGCTGAGTGCAGATTTGCCCCCACGCAATAAAAGTGTCAGAAAAAATTCGTGGTGACGCTTCTTTATATGCACGGCGTGTCTAAATTTATTTGGAATCTTATAATGTCTGCACTAAATCTGTTTTAGAATAATCAGCACAATGGCTGTTGAAATCAGTATCGGCCAAGCATCTTACAACATCGCGACCACCACTAAACCTGAGGCCACGTGTTAATCATCATCCTCAGCCTGTACATTCTAGCGCACTGCTCGGCTGGTGTGCGTCATTTGTGTTGTCATAGCCCACTAGCACCCGAGCACGTGCGGCCGTTTAATTAGCTACTAGGGGCGAAGCTCCTAAAGCCATGGGTCTGTCTCTCCTAGCTCGTAGTACGTGACCGCCTAGTTCGATTACTCACTCAGGAGGTGCGAATGGACAGACAGACCAACGGATAAGGAACGGACGCACGGACGGACGGATGGACGGACAGACAGACAGACAGACAGACAGACAGACAGACAGACGGACGGACGGACGGACGGACGGACGGACGGACGGACGGACAGGCGGACAGACAGACAGACAGACAGACAGACAGACAGACAAGGGACGGGCGCACGGGCGGGCGGATGGACGAATGGAGGATTCACATTTTGCCAATAAACCTCTCTGCGGCTCTGCCCCACTCATCATTATTCACTCTGTGGATACGCTGTGATTTTTTTGGGCTGTACGGTATACTTGTTAGACCAGGACATGCTATGACCAAGCTAATTACGCCAATTCATGGTCAGGACGAGACAAATGTGCTAGATTAAGAAGACCGCGCTAATGAAGCAGTGTAAAGCTATAAATCGGCTAACTAAACCATGCTAGTTGATCAGCTAACTAACCTATGCTAATTAACGCGACTTTAATTATGAGCAAGCCAAGTAAAACCATCCTAATAAGCCCTTATCTATATGATGACAATTAGCAACCTGCTAATACGTTTATTTGCTCCATACTGATCATGATATTGCTAATTGCGCCTGATATAACTGCCCTGTATTGCTGCCTTACCCATCAGGACAACACAGTTCAGTGTAGTGGTCATTAAACCTGAGGCAATCACTACAATAAAATTAAAACAGAGCTGATGCAGTCTTTACTTCGAAGCCGGCCACGCACATGAGTAGACGACCAACCTAAATAGCTGCAAGAAGCTATGTTATCACAAGCTCCTGTTTGGCTCCAGCTCTGCACAAGTAGTGAAAGCTCACCAAATTATTAAATATTGCCACCTACTTCTAGTAGTGAGTCGTATTCCAAAACGAAGGCTCACACCACAAAGAAGAAAGGAGTGCGCGTGGGCCCCCGCTCTGCAAACAAGAAAACTTTCCCTTCTTGAAGACTCATCAAAAATCATGATACCGAATCCAGATTTCTCGCACCTGCACTTCACATGAAATAATAAATGGTGTCCCACGCGTAAATTGGAGGTCTTGATAAGAAAATTACGTTGCCATGTACCACCTCTCAAGTTCTACTTAAACAGGTCTGGTATGGTGCCATCTCCTCTGTGCTTAAGCTGTAACGAACCTGAACATATCGACCATTTTCTTATCACATGTCACCGTTTCAAAAATCAAAGAAGAAACTGCTTCGAAATTTTATTCAGCAAACTACGAATATCACTTAATACTCCCAATATTTTGTCTTTTGGGGCCACTTCATTGGGACACAGCGACAGGAACATCTGCGGGGCTCTCTGCGAATTCATATATAACACAAGAAGATTACCTTGCTGAGTCAGCGATCAGCTCTCGAATTTTACTAACGACACTACCACTTATTATTTAGCTGATACACTGCAATGAATCAACTTTCAGGATAATTTCATATAACGATTACACCTCAGATATTCAACAAATTCTATTATTTCTCTCCCCCTTTTTTTCTTTTTTTTACATTGCGCCAAAATAATTTCACAGTCAAAACACAGTTTTCATATTCCCCTAGTCTAAAAACCTAAAGGTATTGACTTCCATTAACCACCGGCTTCTTGGCCAATCCCCCTTAGTGGGTGAGAGCCACAAAAGAAAGGAACAAGCAAGCAAGCAAGCAAGCCCAACCAACGCACTTGGTTAGAGCCCTTTGCTCAGACGTCAATAAACCTTGTCGACACCCCCTGGAGCGACGTGACAATTGGTGGAGGTGCTGGGTACAAACCAAAAGGAAGGATTCGAAATTCATACAGGCCATCAGGGGTCACAAAGGCCGTTTTCTCACGGTCTCGCTCGTCAACCTCAATCTGCCAGTACCCGCTTTTTAAATCCAAAGAGGAAAAATAGTGGGCGTGGCGTAATCTGTCTAACGAGTCGTCGATGCGTGGCAGCGGGTACACGTCCTTTTCAGTCACGCTGTTCAGCTTCCGGTAATCGACGCAAAAACGTAGCATTCCGTCTTTCTTCTTGACTAGGACGACCGGAGAGGACCACGCACTGTTGGAAGGCTCGATGATGCCATCGTCAAGCATTTCTCGAACTTGCGTACGAATGGCTTCTCGTTCCCTCGCTGACACGCGTTAAAGCTGTTGGTGTACTGGGTAAGTGATGATTCTGTGCCTAGTGATCGAAGTCTGTCGCACCTTAGAGGAAGTAGCGAAGCATGACTTGAATTCAAGCAAGAGTTTTCGCAGTGCTGTCTGGTTTTCTGGTGTGAGGTTAGAATTAATATCGATATTGTTTAGAGACGCATCGGCGGCCTCCACTGCGTCCGACGAGAAGCAGATGGGAACGGTTCCTAATTCATCTGCAAACGCTAACGAAGGGCCACGGAAAAGGTGTCGGTGTTCGTTGCTGAAATTTGTAACGAACACTTGAGATCGGCCATCAAGTTATCATACACAAGGAGTATCATACACAAGCTGTATGATACTCCTAGACACTAAAACACCTTGAGTCAGCAGGTGTTCAAAATTACTTTCTGCAATTGCTTCACCATTTCGCAATCCACAGCATGTGACGACGACCAGAACACTGGCTCTTGGAGGAAGCGTTATACTTTCAGCAGAAACACGAAGAACGTCGGCACGTTGTTGGTCGTCCTGCTTGTCGATTGCTCGGTCGGCTGAGAAGGTGATGTGATTCTCTTGAAGAATAATGACAGCTCCATACTCCTGCAGGAAGTCAACACCAAGAATAACGTCGCGTGAACATTCACGGAGCACAAGGAAACTTGCTACAAAAGTATAACCGCAGACCCGAACTCTACTCGTAAAGGTTTCAAGTGGAGAGACGGTGTGGCCACCAGCCGTTCTAATCACAGAGACATGCCAGGGCGTGAATACCTTCTTTAGTAGTCTGGTCATTTTCCCACTTAGTATCGAATAGTCCGCCCCGGTATCAACTAAAGCACCTACTGCATAGCCGTCCATCAGCACCGGTATATCCAGAGAAAGCCGCACATATCGCTCAGTCGAATCTAAACTCTTTCCTGTTAGCGTCGATCGGAGGTCTTCAGCACGTCGACTGCCAGCGACCTCGCCTCCAAGGGTCACTTGCGTTAGTTTTCCCGACGGGGACTGGGGGGCCGTGCGCCAGCATGGTGCTGGGGCGAAGATGAAAAGCGCCTCGGCGACGGTGAGCGCGACTGCCGTGCAGAAGGCGGCGGCATGCGCTGTTGAGCCAAGTAGTCCTCAATGTCCCGGAGTTGCTGGCCATACCGAGGAGGCGCTGAATATACTGAAAAGCCGCGCAGCCCGAGGCGCCGGTTTGGACACTGGCGGTACAAATGGTCAGCTTCACCGCAGTGGAAGCACAGAGGTCGGCGATCAGGAGTGCGCCAAACTTCAGTATGCAAAAAACTGCGGCGTAGCGTTCACCACATCAAACACTTGACAGTCAGACCTGCACCATCACGTTCATGAGTTGAACTCGGGCCTTCTCATAATAAACGAGTTCGTGTGCATGTTCACGCGTCAATCAGCTTGATACACAGAAGCCCGCGGCGAGGATCGGGTACGCCCACCACATTTGCTCTTGCCGAGAAGCAGTAGTCACGTCGAGTGGCACGATTAATCTATCACCTTTATTGCGCAGGCTATGCACACACGCACACACAAGTAAAAGTGATATCACCTTGCGTCTACGATATTTCGCAACCAATTTCACTGCGTTCACAGCGCACGCAATCACAACTGCATTGACACCATAATGCCAGTGGCCCTGGCGATCACCTGTCCTTATATTTATCTGCAATATTTGATAGAAGCGAACCCTTGCTGCCTTCGAGAGAGGAAATTTTGTTTCTACAGGTGGAACGAAATAACTTGTCCAAAAGAAGGCATACGCCCACGAACACGCCTGCGGGAGGCGCGTGTTGAGTTTGCAAGAAGATAGTGCTACAATCACGCTCATGACCGCTGCACTGTTGGAATAATGTCGGAGTGGCGGCGCTTGCGTATTCGCACGCAGTGTTTCTTTGATAGCGACCGCAAGTGTCCCACATAAGTTTACAATGCCACGCGCATTCCTGTAGCCAATTTTATCTACGCTGCTATCACGAGCTCAGTACTGTCTTCATGCCATGGCTGTCGTAGAGCGAGCTCGGAGCAAACTCGTGCGCCCATGAAGCTCGGGCCATCCTGCATAGCACCCCTGATTTTCTTGCTCACTACAACCTCTTTCCGGACTGCCGCAACAACCGGCTCATCGACGCGACACCGGGAAACTTCACACCAGGTTGGTGATTGACCACCCAATAGCCAAGCATCAAGCTCCTCAGTGTCTACAATGACTCGCCATACCATCTCATTGTCACCGAGTTTTCCGGCCTGACGCACCCCAGTGAACTGCTATGCAAACTGCAGCACACCACCGTGCATTACATCCGGTCCACTCCAGGGCCCCCGGTTATCTAGCGCACCCGTCACCTTGCCCCAGACCACATGCACATAGCCATGTCAGAGTTCAAAGCCATGCCCCGAGAAGGCATCACCCGTCGCTCCGACGGCTCATGGACCTCGCCACATCACCTTGTACCTAGAAGAACGCTGGCTGTAGACTATGTGGAGACTACGGCGCCCTCAAAGCGCGCACCATCCCAGACAGGTACCCCGTCCACCAGATACACGACATCGCTCATCTCATTCATGGCTGCCACGTCTTCTCCGTGCTATACTTGGTGAACGCTTACACGCACATACCCGTCAATGTGAACGACTTCGCGAAACTGCAGTATTCACCCCGTTTGGCTTGTTCGATTTTCCATTATTATTATTATTATTATTAATATTATTATTATTATTATTATTATTATTATTATTATTATTATTATTATTATTATTATTATTATTATTATTATTATTATTATTATTATTATTATTATTATTATTATTATTATTATTATTATTATTATTTATTTTACCCTCGGGGTACACAGTACATTTCAGAGGGGAAGGGCATGCACAAAATTGAAAAAAACAATGAATACAAAGCAAGTGGCATAGAAATATTGTCACTATTTGGGGTGCAAAGATGAACACTCCTAACAACTCACATCATAATAAAGCAAGTGATAACACTAATTTTATTTTTATTACATGGTGAAGGCACAAAGCAATACAAATAAGATGTTCAACAAACATACAAGGGGTAATTAGGTAATCCTTGTTTTAAGGATATTCTTTATATTGAATGGATTCATTAAAGCTTGTTATTGATGCAAGCAGGGCATTCCATTCATTACAAGTTCTTGGGAGATATGATTGGGCATATGTTACTGTGTTGCAATAGTGGACTGTGACTTTTTGTTGGTGATTACGGTGAAGAGAAATGAAGAGAACAGCTTGGATTAAACGGGGACGGAGTTTCGGATTATGATAAAATATTTTATGAAACAATCAAATGAGAGTGCGCTTTCGGCGGGTAACTAGTGGGATGAGGTTTAGAGATATCTTTATATCAGAACACTAGCCAAAATGAAACGAGCTGCACGATTTTGAACGGATTCCTACATGTGTGATAATGTTACCTGACCGGAGTCCCAAACAGATGAAGCGTATTCCATTCGAGGACGGACGTATGTGGTATATAGTAATAACTTTAGTGACGATGGAGCAAGAAAGAAGTTTCTTCGAAGGTAACCCAGTGTTTTATTAGCTTTGGACGCTATATGTTCTGTATGTAATTTCCAGGACAAAGTGTTAGTTATGTGGACGCCGAGGTACCGGTAAGATGTTACAGTTTCAAGGGGGTGACTGTGAAGAAAGTAAGTTGGACAAGTTGTACTCGACCGAGAAATCCTCATAGCTTTGTATTTTTTAATGTTTAGTTCCATTTTCCAAATATGACACAAATGAAGTATGTTATTGAGATCAGCCTGCAGAGAATGAATATCATTGTTAATAAATATTTTACGGTAAATCCCACAGTCGTCAGCGAAAAAACAAATTTTCGAAGTAACAGTAGAAGGTAAGTCATTTATATAGATTAGGAATAGCAGGGGGCCAAGTACTGATCCTCGAGGAACCCCAAAATCGACTGGTGCAGTTGAAGAATTAACATCGTTAGTGCTGACAAATTGAACACGAGAAGAAAAGAATTCACGAATCCAGTTAAAACTGCAGGGTCAATTTTTAGAACACTTAGTTTATATAAGAGCAGAGAATGGTTTCACTTTATAAAACAATGTAGCAAAGTCAAGAAATATACAGTCAAAGAAACAGAGTCCAAAGATAAATGCAAATCATTAATAAAAGAAATTAGTTAAGTATCACAAGAAAAAATCTTTCGAAAGCCATGCTGAGTTGAAGAGAAGAAGCTATTATCCCCTAGAAAATTAACAAGATGAGAAAATATTGTATGTTCCATTATTTTGCATGGTACACATGTGAGAGATATAGGACGATAATTAGATGGACAATGTTTATCACCGCCTTTATGTACTGGAATAATCGCAGCAGTTCTCCAGTCTTCAGGCAGTACACCATCATGATACGATTGTGAAAATATGCATTTCAGGATGATGGAACTGTATTCTTTGGTATTCTTTAAAACTTTACTATTAATTCCATCAATATCGTGAGAAGACGTTAGTTTCAGGTTGTCGATAATCGTGACGATATCATGCGGGTCAAACGTGATGGGCTTTGGCCTAAAAAACTGGCCTGAGGAATGAGCTTTGGCCTAAGGAATGCAGGGCAAACATTCAAGCGCTTCATCGACGAAGTCCTCTGCGGCCTCGACTTCTGCTTGTCTATCATTGCGACATATTAGAATTTTCATGTGACGTTGAAGAGCACCATGGCCACTTTCGTCTGTTGCTTCAATGCTTCTACAACCATGGCCTGCTTGACAACGTCCAGAAGAGCATGCTCGGTGCTTCCACCGTTAAGTTCCTCGACCACAAAGTTTCATCAGAGAGAACACGACCCTTGCCTGAACACATCTCTGACTTGCAGAAGTACCTTCAACACACCACCGTCACAGACCTTCGCCGTTGCTTTGGCACGCTTAGCTTCTATAGACTTTTCTTACCGCACGCCCCGACTACCAGGACGCCCCTTCATCATGTCTTCGCTGCTCTATGTGGAAACCAACCCACACGTGGACAGCGACTATGATGCAAATCTTCTGGGAATGCAGGGCTGCTATCTGCACTGTTATGCTCCTCTTTCATCCTGTGCCTGACGCTCCCTCGGAACTTTTCACGGACGCCTTCCGTTTCGCCGTCGGTGCCGCTCTAATGCAACACGGGGACAACACCTGGCACGCCTTGGCTTTCTTCTCCAGGTAACTCTCAGTTCAGAAGGTGATCCCTTCAAAGGTCAGTTACACCGATGAGAGCACGACCGCTGCACCTACGAGTTCTCCAGCATACTACAGAGAACTGGCAATATACTAAGCAGTGCAACACTTCCGAACGTTCTCAAAGCGCAGCGTTGCACCATCTATACAGACCACAAGCATCTAACCTACGCCTTCTCTCAACGTCGCGGCAAACTCCCGCCTGTTCAGCAGAACCAACTCTCGTTCATTGCAGAGTTCACCACCGAAATCCAGAACGTCAGCGGGAAAGACAATGTGGTCGCCGATGCGCATTCACGTGTAGCCACTATCAGCTCTGTGCAGATAACAGCGAACGTTTTCGTCGAGGCTCAGACAACGGCCGCCTAACTCAGGAACGTTTCGAGGGCACACTCTGACTACCGCTACAAGAAGTCCCCATTTCAGGGTCTGTAAGAACAATCTGTAGTGACATGTCGACAGGTTGAAGCAGGCCCAATGTGCCGCAGTGCCATCGCCATGCTCTTTTCAACCAGCTTTACTACCTCAGATATCCTGGCAGAAGTGCCTCTACGCACCTCGTTGCTGACCGCTTTGTCTGGCACTCCATGCAGCAGCACTTTTGTCAAACATGGGCGCGCTCTTGCATTCACTGCCAACGCGCTAGAATAACCAGGCATGTCACGTCCCCACTCGCGAAATTCTCTCAGCCGTCAGGTTGGTTTGAGCACGTCTACTTCGACATTATAGGATCATTTCCCCGGCTGGACTCTACTGCTACTGCCTCACCGCCATTGACCGGTGCACTCCATGGCCCTAGGCAAGGCCCCTCGAGAGAATCATCGCAGAAGACGTCTTCTCGGCCTTCTTTTCCGGCTGAAGTGCTTGTTTTGGTACATCCCCTCACCGGTAAGCACCGACCAAGGACGACATTGAGGAATATTTGACAGCCCAACGGGCTGTGAAATATTCCACAATGAACATCCACCAACTCACCCAACTCGCGGTTCTGCTTCAAGGACGGCCGTTTCAGTCACACCTCTTCAGGCTCGTCCAACTCACAATCGGTTTTTAACGCTTGAGGATGAAGAGTTACCACCCCTGTGCCTGAACGGGAACGACGTCCGCCTCTCAATTGACTGATTCATACCTGCATACATCATGGCGAACCAACCGAGCAGTGCCACTCCTTCTACTAGTGTCCTTCCACAGTCGCCCACGTCGCATCCCGCTCCTCAGATGCCTGCATAAGATGCCTAACAGTGCTTGGTAGTCGGTAACAGCGTGAATTTTTGTACGTACAGGTATCTGTGAAACCCGCCTAAATCGACGGTGATGACCATAGCTTCCTTGTCCCTTAGCGCATAGTTGCGCTCCGCTGCGTTCAACGTTCTGGAGTCGAAGGCGATCGGTCTACTTGAGCCACCAGGCATTATGTGGAAAATTACGGCCGCGAGACCATAGGCCGAAAAGTCGCAGCTTTCCCCATGGGCTTCTTCACATCGTAAAAGTCAGAACTTTATTTTCAATAAGGCGCTGCTTGCATTCCACGAACGATCTTTAACATGTGCCCGTTCACATCAGTTCTTTTTTTCAGCTGGTCGTACATAGATGCAGCGACCATCCGTGGAAATTCAGAAGGCCCAAGAAAGCTCGCAGTTCGGTTACGTTACTTGACTGAGGTGCTCCCAAGATGGACTTATCTTTGTTGAGGTTGGAAAAATACTACCTACTGTCACGTTTTGCCTAAGATAAACAGAGTGCTTGGAAAATGCCCACATTTAGTCTTTTATGGTGATATTCTACGGCGCAAATCGTTAAAGCACCTTTTCCACGGTTTCTCGACAGTCGTCTACGTCGTCACCTACAATGATGACGTTTATTCCAGTTTTAATTCCACGTTTTTTTACAGGCAAAAAGCTGATGATGGCAAGAAAAAAAGCAGTCATTAACGACTGCTTGACGAGCCTCGCCACCTCTACATGTCAGCATACGCAACAACACTGTGCAACTTTAGGAAAAACAATTGTCACCATTTATAGGAAACAAAAACAGAACGAATAATTGCAGGCATTAAAAACTTTTGTTCACAATCAATATGTACACATCAGAAACAGCTGTTCGTACAAGCATATTACGAAATACAAGGCGAAGTAAAAACGAATACACTGGCTAAAGTCGCAGTTAAAAAGTTCAAAAACATTAAAAGCAAGAAACAAGACGCTTCGGCTTCACTACCGAAACTTTGTTTACAGACAGGCTTCCGGCTTCATACAATGTAAGGCACTTTCCTTAGGAAGCAATGACAGTCAATTTTATGCAAAAGGAATTCACACCTTATATTACAAAGGTATTGTGAAGTGCAGTAAATGACATGCGGGTCATGTCTTCATATTCCCTATACGTGATCAGTATAGCTCCCCACTTTTTGAATCCCTTTTAGGACTTCATCTAATAATGATCGAAAGATATCAGGGGCGCTAGCGATGCAGTATGGCGGACGCTAAAACTGATATAATCTCAGATGCATGTTCACCATTAACAACGCTTTGCTTTCCTCAGCAAGTGGCACCTGTAGATATGCGTGCGATCAGATCTAGTACACGGAATATCTTGCTTTCGGCGAGCGTGCAATACAATTCTCCCGGCAGTGGCCAAGAATAATTGTCCGTGTTCAGCACAAGATTGACAATGACTTTGCAGTCGCCGCGTAACCTTAATCCTGCACTGCCATTCTTTGTGACCACCACCAAAGGCATTGCCCAGTCGCTTTCCATGAGCCTCTTCAGTAGCCGGCTTCCTCAAGCTAATCTTACTCCGTTGATAGTTCTTGCTTGACAGGAAACGGAACTGGCCATGCTTTTGAGAACACTGGTCGAGCCCCTTCCATTACGAGGATGCGAGCTTTAAAGTTTGCGACGATGCCCGAGGCTCTCTTGAATACCTCGGGGAAAACTTTCCGTAGAGCTTCTACCCTCTATTCAACTGGTCTGTCCGCGTACATGCCGTAAACAGCTCTCTGGTTTATCTTTAGTTTTTTCAGCCAGCTTTTTTTCCAAGAGGGCAGGCATCGTCGTTTCGTTCTCTTTCACGAACACTACATTTAAAGTGTTCTCATTTCCTCATGGTTCACAGAGACATCAGCTTTTCACAATACTTGGAGCTCTTCTTCTGTGTATATGCGCAATATGACGCTTGTTTTCAGGCACTTTACATGCGGAAAATACCGTTTATACAAACGCTCTGGTATGGCTGTGACTGCCGCCGACGCGTCAAATATCCACGAAACACACTTCCCTTCAATGTGAAGGTCTATGCTGTAGTCACTGGAACTTCTACTCAAGTAGAACACTGTTTGACAGCTGAAGTCGTCAAATTCATCCTCCATCGTGTCTACATATCTGAAAACTTTTGTTTCGGCTACCTTCTTGCACACAGCTTGCAAGTGCCCCTCTTTGTTGCAATTTCCGCAGGTGTGGCTCCGATACCAAGATTTTTATGCCACATGATTCTTGCCACAATGCAAGCAAGCATATCATTGCTCGTTGTCCTGCCCATTTTTAGACTATCCAGCTGGCTTTGATTTGGCTCCCTTATCACGGTCTCGGTTGCTGCAATTGACGGTGACGCTGCATAGTTTTTCTTTTGTCAAACTGATGCATTTGCTTAGCCAGTTGCGCAGCTAGTGCTTTTTCTACTGCCATTTTGCATGCCAGCTCAAATGTCAGCCCTGTCTGATCAAAAGTAGTTCATTGCGTTTCTTCGTCATACCAACCAACTAACTACCAGTTTGTTCTTTAGGAGATCGTTAAAAAACGTGCCGAAATCACAGTCTCTCTCAAGATGCTTCAGTTCGGTAATGAAACCATTGACTTTTTTCAGGTTCTCTTTTCATTCAGCGGATAAATTTACAATGTCCTGCGATGGCTGAGTGGGCTCGGCTGAAATGAGCTTCTAGGAGCTGTTTAATGTCCTCAAAACACTTCTCTGAAAATAAATTAAGCACGACTATCTTGTTAAACTCTTCATAAGCTTCCGCTTTGAGTATGTTCAGAAACAACTTCGGTTTCTTGTTTTCAGCAAGATCTTCTATCACCCCAACCTCACTGGTCTAGTCGCGAAGGCACTTGGCTGCTGACCCGCAGGTCGCGGGATAACATTCCGTCTGCGACGGCTGCATTTTCGATGTAGGCTAAAATGTTGTAGGCCCATGTGCTCAGATTTGGGGCCACGTTAAAGAACCCAGGTGGTCGAAACTGCCAGGGACTTCAACTACGGTGTCTCACATATTCATTCGCCCCACCGTGGTGGTCTAGTGGCTAAGGTACTCTGCTGCTGACCCGCAGGTTGCGGGATCGAATCCCGGCTGCGGCGGCTGCATTTCCGATGGAAGAGGAAATGTTGTAGGCACGTGTGGTCAGATTTGGGTGCACGTTAATGAAACACAGGTGGTCGAAATTTCCGGAGCCCTCCACTACGGCGTCTCTCATAATCATATGATGAGTTTGGGACGTTAAACCACACATATCAATCAATCAATCTCATAATCATTCGGTGGTTTTGGTACATTAAACACCCACAACAATAAATAAAAAATAAATCACGGACGCCATTTTTGTCTACTTAGTTTTCGAAGCGCTCAAATTTCAACATATGTTGTCGACTTTCGGGTTGAATTCTGTCATCCTGCCAAGCTTAGGACCATAACCTTCTCGACCACCGCCTGCTTCTGTCATAATGAGCAAGGTTCACTTATCTGCTGAACTTTGTTTCTAGATGTGCTTTAGTATGCTACTTCTTGTTCGTTTGCTCCAGTCAGTCACCGAAGTTGATACGAAGGCTCCATGACGCCTCGCTTCCGTGACGTTCTTGCACTCAATGAAATCCTGGTTTCAAGGTCTCCGTGTCACCTTGGTCCATCAGCGATTCAGTTTCGTTCCTGCTGCTGGCCGGCGACGGTTAAGCTACCACTGATCCCATCGTCGTCGCGAAATGTTCTGTTTCTCGAGCAGTAACGGTGTATCAGTGGCAGCATTACGAAAAGCTTTTATTTCATGTAGCAGCGCGCTTTTATAGATAACGCTGCATGCCGGTCAAGCACACGCCATGGCTGGTATAATTTTATCAGACCACGTGGCGCTTACAGAAGAAGTTCAGTCCTGTATTCTTGCGAGCTTACGGGAAACACCGAAGTGACCAGCCGTTGGGTCGCCACGTAGGTTTTCATCTAATTCAGTTCTCACTGCTGAAGGAACCACGAGGAAGTGGTCGAATTGAAAGGGCGAGAAGTTCTTTTTTAAGAGAACTTCATTTCGCACACGGTGTAAGAATATGCAGGTGCTCGCACCCTCCTTGCGACGCATTAAAAAGCACCAATTCCAGAGCGTCCAAGTAATGTTCGGTCTGTTATCAGTTATCTAGCAGCTTCATCGGTGCCTCCTTAGATGACGCTACGTCGTGCTGGGTAAGCCATCTCAGCAGCATGCATACTCGGCAGAAACGCGCATGCTGCCGATCTTTTAAGGACGATAGTCTTTCTTGTGGACCTTAGGCGCAAAATTTTTTGTCTGTCTGTTTGTCCACCGTGACGCCCAAATGGCCGACCCCGTCCGTAGCGCCTACCAATAGTGCTCAATCTACAGCGTTCCTACAGCCAACTGGACGTAGATGTGGACTCAATGCATCCACTTTACCGCGCCGACCTTGTGAATAATGATCCCGTTGCTTGTGCGCTTCACTTCGACAAGCTCGTTTGCGTCATCATGAACATCCTGCAGAGCCGTAAAGCCTTGTCGTTCGGGTGGTACCGGGTGCTTGACCACTTCAAGAGGATTGAATTTCAGCATCGGGGGAGCGCGCACGCCCACCTACTGCTCTGGCTTCAGGATTCTCCCACCGGGACCTCTCCCCATGGCATGCCTGAAACTACTCAGATGGTTGATTTCCTGGTTTCACTCGACACATCTTTGCTTCTTCGCGAGCGTCGTCAACTTCACCAGCACACACACACCACACACACACATCCTACAAGCGAGACCCAACCAAGACGCAGTATCGATTTGGTGCCCTCTTCTGGCCAGTGAACGAGACGTGGGTCTTGACGCCTATCTTGAGGAACGACACCAACCGCTCAGAGGTTTGCAGCACTGAACATGAAGTTCCACGAAATGCACCAAAGGCTCGCCGCCATCCAGTACAACTCCATACAAGATTTTTGAAGCCACAACGACATCGTTAGTGTGTGACGTCCCCGCAAACACGGACTGAACCCCGGTTTATTTATTTATTTATTTATTTATTTATTATTTATTGGTACCCTCAGGGCTTACAAGAAGCATTGTAGAGGGGAGGGGCTGAAGTAAATGAAAACACTATAAGGAATACACAGAAAAAGAAACTTAGTCAAAAAATTGTAACATCGAAGGGGAAGAAAAAAAAAAAAAAAAAAAAAAGTGGCACTAAGAGATAGAGCACAAAGGAAATAAACTAGATAAGTTTATACATGAACTAACAAAAGAAAATAGGACGAAAAAATACACTTTGACGTCGCAATCACAGTGAATGTCAGTGCATGCTGCACAAAAAATAATCGACTGATGCCTTTTCAATACACATGTTCAAAAAAAAAAAAAAAAAATACACATGTTCAAAAAAAATGATACATGAAAAAACAAATTTATCGAGTTACACACACAAAAAGAAAACATCAGTGCAAGGAAAAAAAAAAAAAAAATGTTGAGATAAAGACCTGTACAGAGATAGGTGGTAAAGAAATAAATTGCAGTTTCAGTGTGTTGTAAATGCATTTGTGAGCGTGATGCAGCTTTATAGCGTGTTCGTTAATGCTTTCCGGAAACGGTCAGGGTCTCTGATTGCGACTAGTGACGCAGGCAAGAGATTCCATTCATAAGATGTTTTTGGCAAGAATGAATATGAGTAGGTGACTGTGCGCTGTGATGGTACGTGAACTTTGAAAGGGTGGTCGACACGTGGGGAGATATAGGATGCGGATGTGATGTATCGGGACTTCAACTCATTGTTATGATAATATATTTATGAAAAAGGCAAAGACGGGATAACCTCCTACGAGAAGAAAGAAGGGGAATGCCAAGTGTTCGTTTCATGTCAGTGACACTGGCAGTTCGATGGTAGTTTGTGAAGGATGAAACGGACCGCTCGATTTTGCACATTTCAATTATGTTTGTCAGACTAGCATGACCAGGATCCCATATGGAGCATGCGTATTCAAGGTTAGACCTAACATAAGTAATGTACAGCTGTGTTGCTTTAACTTCGGGGGAGCTAAGGAAAAATTCCGTTTTAAATAACCAAGCATGCGGTTAGCTTTCGATGTAATGTATTCTATGTGTCTTTTCCATGAGAGATTGTTTAGTAATATGCACACCAAGATATTTATAGGATATTACTTGATCAAGTGAAGTATTATTCAGTAAATAAGTAGGGCATGCTGAAATACTACGGGAAATTCTCATTGTTTTGCATTTAGACGTGTTAAGGTCCATAACCCAGAGCTTACACCATGTTGAAATGTTATTAAGATCATCTGCAGTGTTAGGGTATCATTAGGGCCTTCAATCTTGCGATATAAAACACAATCATCGGCAAATAAACAGATGGAACTTGTGATTTGGTTAGGAAGATCATTGATGTATATTAAAAAAAGTAATGGTGCTAAAACAGAGCCCTGAGGTACGCCTGAGTCAACCGGTACTCAGGAGAGTTTTTATCATTAATGCTGACATATTGCGTTCGGTTGGATAGAAACTCTCGAATCCAATTGAAAACCAGGGGATCATGTTTAACTGGCTGAGTTTAAATAAGAGTAAGCGGTGACTGACGCGGTCAAAAGCCTTGGCGAAATCTAAAAATATGCAGTCTACTGTAAATCCATTGTCTAGAAATGCGTGGAAGATCATTGCAAAATGTTTGCTAGCTGTGTTTCGCATGAGAATGACTTACGAAACCCATGCTGACTACTATATGAAAGAACTTATTCGATTCTAAAAAAATTGACCGATGGGAGAAAATGACGTGTTCGAATATCTTACAGGAATTGAAGTCAAGGAAATAGGTCTATAGTTTTGAGGGTTGTGGTGGCACCGGAATTTATGAATGGTATCACCTTGCCTGTTTTCCAGTCTTTAGGTAGGAACTACTGTTCAGTGATTTCGTGAAAATAAGGTTAA
Source organism: Rhipicephalus annulatus (assembly GCA_013436015.1). NCBI lineage: Eukaryota > Metazoa > Arthropoda > Arachnida > Ixodida > Ixodidae > Rhipicephalus > Rhipicephalus annulatus. Next base: position 486 of record WOVY01011330.1, on the reverse strand, counting down.
GTAGGATGGAACTATATTCGGCGGTAGCCTGCAAAATTTCGACGTGATGCAATGCCATCAATACCGCACGAGGACGATCTCTTTAATTGTTAATGATGGAGCGGATACCAGACGAGTCAAGTAAAATGGGTTCCATGGGAACGTAGCTAGGCCGCAGTGAAACGCGGACAGATGTCAGGGTGAGTAGCACAAAATGAACGGGCAAAAAACAGTGTTAAGTGGGAAGCGCACTGGCTGCTTGGATTGACTCGCCAGATTTATCAGTAAGAGCTAGAGTTAGATTATCCCGGTTTCTCACGACGTTCCAAAAGCGGTTTGGGTTGCTTTGGAGCAATGACGGAAGTGTATTATTATAAAATTTAAACTTAGTTTCTTTTAAAGCACTGGAGTATGCTTGTGCCGCGGTTGTATAAGTGGACCACTTATCAGCAGATGACGATTTCTTGGCGGCACGAAAGAGCCTTTTTTTTTTGTTAGACAGCCGGT